>CAUYQV010093754.1:0-16717 GCA_963574575.1 Galagoides demidoff | reverse complement strand
TTTCTACTGAAATTCAGGTATTTGCCTTCAACTACCTAATTAGGCTACACCACCTCTAGCCCCGGTTAAGAAATCCCCTGTACCAATCCAAATCCTTCTTTACTACTGAAATCACTAACCACCAATGAAAAGTGTACTCATACCCTCCTACCCTTCTTGCTTTCTGTACCCCATAAAAACTTCCTCCACGCCGGGTTCAAGACTCTTCCTCGGTGTGTATGCCAGGAGAGTCCAGGCTCATCCTTGGCTTGCATGCCAGGAGAGTCCAGGCTTCCCGGGGCCTGAATAAAACTCACCTCTTGTTTCTTACATCGGAGTGTGTCTCGGACTGTTTGCTGGAGGTTACCTGGGAGAATTTTTCGGGTACAACAGCATCTCTCTTATACCACATTGAAACCACCTATATTAAGATAATGTAAGGCCACAAGACAGGAACTATGATAAAAGTAGTTTGATTTCCACAGAAGCATAGACATAGTTGGAAGTTAACCAGTCACGGTCCCCTAACTCACCTATCATTCCAATCACTTACTGCTTAAGTGTCATGTACCCATGATGGGGCAAGATTTGTGACTTCCTCAATCACTTTTATAGATAACATTGTTATTGTAACACCTTAGACTTCCAGACTCTGCGTTCAGAGGGACCAACTGACACATCTGGACCAGTGAATGTACCTAAGAACAGGTCCTATGACTCACTACCAAGGAATTATCTCAGCCAAGAAGACAATGTCTGCTTCCCAACGCTGTGAGTTCATTTCCAGCCAATCTGCAGGCCCAATTCCGTGGCCCTTTGTTTAAGGCCCCACCTTTAAAAATCTTAGTCTCAAAATTCTCGAAGAAATAGATTTGAGAAGTTTCTCCCATCTCCTCACTTATTACCTTGGAATATTGAACTCTTTGTCTGCTACAGCTCCTGCTATTGCAGTATATTGGTCTCTATCTGGGTAGCAGGCAAGGGACTCCATTGGGTCCCTTAATTCCTCAACAGAATTACCTATATTCGTCATCTCCCCTCTTCCCTCTGAAATATTCTGCCTTCTATTGTTGCAGCAACATCTCTTTTCCAAGATTGTAAACTTCCTAATGGCTGGGATGGTCTTATTCTTCTTTGTTCCCCTTGGCTTTGCACTTAGTAGCATCCCACTGTGTCTTCCCAGTTGAGAACTTTTCCTCAAATAAGTTCCCCTGCAGGCAAGGAGAGTTGCCCTTGATTGAAAAAAACTTTAATAGCTATATTTTTAAGAAGAGTTAAGGGAGCTCCTCCTAGGAAGGGTATAATTGGAGAGAAGGAAAGATTATTTCCAGAACATTAAGGGTTGCAGTTATTTGAAGAATCAAAGACAGTCTTCTCTGTCAATCCAAGGATGCTCCTTTGCATTTAAAAGCAATGCCATTTACTTACAAATTATAGTGGTTTTGATGCAAATGAGCCACTCCAGGACAGTTTCCTCTTGCCCAGATTAGCTAAAGAAATCCTGGGGAAATTGACCAAGGATGCAGAATGCTGAGCCTGACCTGAGGTCTATTAAAATAAAGTTCGTGGTTTAATTATTCCTATTTCTGAAATAAGAAGCAATTAGAGTCCAGCAAAGTGGCAGGAAGAGGTTGGTGCAGGATTTTGCTTTTATTTATATGGATTCTGGGACTGGACATAGCAGGAAGAACTCATTTGGCCTAGACAGTGTGGGGAAATTGCTGTGTGCAGAGATGGCATTGGCAGCCAGACCCCACCAGACTCACCAGAGAATTGTAGTAAATTACTGAATCCCTCTGGTCCTTGATTTCTCTGTGCAATAGGAAGATCCATCCCTGCCCTCTTTATGGGAAGGCCTAGTGAGCACCTAGTGAGCACCACCTAGCCTAATCTAGTGGCTAGTACTCAGCAATTTATAATTTATAAAGTGTTTCTGCATCTATTGTCTGGTTTGATTGCTACAAGACCCTTTGATGTGAGAATTATTATCATCTGCATTTTCATCAGGAAAACCAGGTCTCAGGAGAAGTTAAATTGCTTGAGTCACACAATCAATTAGTGATGGTGGCATACTGCTTCTAACTCCAATTCCCATTAGGCCCTTCTTCCCTCAGAGATATAGCAATGATGAGAAGATAAGATATACCTGGTACAAACAAACCCAGTGTATTTCCTAAGTGCCAGGCCCAGCTAGCCATATGCTAATTCATTTAATCTTCCCAATAACCCAATGAGGTAGGTCCAATTATTATTCTCTCTTTACTGATGAGAAAACTGAGACATAGAAAAACACAAAGCAGACTTCTAATAAGTAACAGCACAGAGATTCAAATTTAGGAAGACTAAATCTAGAATACATGTTCAATTACTTTAGCTATTTCATATGGCAGAGCAGGAAAAAGAATATGGCCAGGGAATCTTTCCTACTGACCACCATGTTGCCAGGAATTTCACTATTAAAGATCTGAGAAAAGTTATTAGTTATTGTTTAAATGCACTCACCTGTTGGGGGTCAGGGGTCCCAGTCCCCTGAACACAGTTGGCCTAGTTTGATTACTAGGTGGAACTAGAAAGTTCAACTGAGGCACAGATGAATCAAAAGCAAAAGTGTATAGAAACCAAAAATAAAACTCGAGCAGCACAGGCAGAGTGAATAGAAAGCAAAAGTAACTTCACACCGGCTTTATTATAGCAAAGAGAAATTTTATTTAAGAACAAAGAGGAAGCTTAGAGCACTTCCAAAGAGAATTGAAAGTGGGTCCCTCTCATAAGTGAGGAGAGAGGCAGAGACACAAAGGCAGGGTAGAGGTATACATATCCTCTTTCTCTCATTTGAAATTGTTTTGTAACTTTTTCATTGGTCTCTCTGAGTCTCTAGGCACATTTGTCCTTTTCTATTGGTCATTGATTACCTAGGTTATGTCATACTCACATTCTTTCTCTTTTTTGGCCAGAATTGCTGAGTACTGATCACAGTGTTCCCATGATGTTCCTATAGGTCCTCCAGACTTCCTATGCAACAGGCCAGCCTTTCCTCCAATATCCCTTGAAGCTCCTTTCTTTGTCCCTTCTCATTTCCCCACCCAAGGAGACATGGCCCTGAAAGCTTGAAGGGAAAACTGAATGACAACCACTCTGGCTACTTCTTGCTATAAAAAGCGGCATTGGCCTACCCATCATTACCCTGTCCATTTCTCCTACCCCATGTATGCTCACACAGAAAAAAAGTCCAAGTTTCCAGCTACCTGCTCTCTGAGCTCTTAATCCTCTTGGGTCTCAGCTCCTTCCCCTCACTCCTCCCCACCCTGCCTTCAGACTCACCAGACCTGAGCAGGTTCCCTGAAGGAGCCACTGTTTCTCATTTATCAATTTGAGGCTTTATGTTTTGATATCTCTGCCTTGTAAAGGGTAGCAGGAAATTTCACCACAAAATATGACTCCTTGGTATACAGAGTATTTTGAATTAAAGACCTTTAGAGATCATTAGGCATTGGAAAGGACTTTCCCCCCATCTCCATAAAGAACAGAGGAACCTGTTGTCTTTCCTTCTGCTCCCTGTTATCTCAATATCTATTTCAGGAAGGAAGATCAAGAATGCAACTAGATCTGACCCATTTTCAAAATAATGCTTGTTTCTCAGTTATAGTTAATTTCCAAAGTATATCATTTGCAAGTCAATCTGTTCCTTCCTCCACTTCCATTCATTCTCCCAAGTATCTCACCATCCTCCCCAATAAACCTTTCTTGTCCCTCAACAGAATTACCTCTATTTGTCATCTCCTCTTTTCCCTCTGAAATGAAGATATGTAAGTATTTAGGTCTCATGGAGATATTGGGCACTGTGTGATTCTCCATGACTGTATGGTAATGATAAACTTTGAATAGGTTTTCTCTTACTAATTGACTTTATTGAGAGTTGATTTGTCAGAGAACCTTCTAAGAGCAAAGAAGTTTTCCCTTTACCCCAACACATTTTCTGTTGAACACCTATTTTTAAAAAAGTTTTTTCTTCTTTCCCAGTTTATCTTCAATGTCCCTCCTCAGTACTCCCATAGCACCATGAGCATCCTCTTTACACAGACATCACTGTTTGAGCAAATAAACAGGGAGCCACTTAAAGATAAGGGTTATTTTTGTTCAACCTCGTATTACCTACTTCAGTGCCTGGTACTACTAGATAGTTGACAAAGTTTCCCTAGGGCAATGATAGGGTGTTCATCACCTCTCTATTGTAAACCAGATTATTATTATCTTTTTCCCACCATGGACGCAGTATGTTATAGTTTTTTCTGATTATTAAAATAACGCATTTCACTGTAAGCATTTTCTGTTATAACAAGAAAATGTGAAGAAGAAAATAAACATCACTGATAATATCACCACTGATAGCTTCTCTTTTAGTTTTCTATGATAGAAACTGGCTGAGAAAGAATGGTGCATAAGACATGTTCACTCAACACAACTAAAGGGAAATAAAGGCCTGAACATAGAGAGCCACTACGGCAAGGCATTTGTGAGCGGAACATCCACCGGATGCATTCTAGAACAATAAGGAGAAGGATGTATTCTCGGACAGGTGAAGAAAGAAGACCAGGAGGAAAAGGACAAAATCTACAGAGAGAAAATGAAAGCACAGAGTGTTTTGCTGACTTCAGAGAGCACAGCCAGGACACATGGGGAAATTTTTCTTTAGACTCAAATTAGATAACTTCCTAATTATCAGAGAGATGTACAAAGAGAATAATTACTATATATTGCCTTCCAGGTAGTAAGCTGCCTGCCCCTGGAGGTGTCTAAATACCTGCTGAGAGATATTCACTCACTTATTCAGTCAATGGGCCATTCAGTCAACATTCACAGAGCACCTGAACTTGTCAAATGGCGTTCTAGGTTCTAGAGAACCAAAGTCAAGTGAAACCCAGTGGTTCCTTCCCTCAAGTGGCCATTTATCATGAGCAGGATGCTGCTACAACAGATGGGAGGGTAGAGCTGATGACAGCCAACATTCTCTCTAAATCGAGCATCCTACAAGTCTGTCTTATAAAGAGTCTGGCCCCAGAAAACATCGCAGATGCACTGCAGTTTGAATGTGGGCAGAAGAGAGGACGGCGGGCTCCCTGGGACACGCCTCTCTCCTCTCTGTCCTAAGTGTCTACTGCTTCTCTGTGCGAGGAGATGATTGGCTGCGTTGCCTGTTAGGTTTAGGAAAATCTACTGTCCAGGAGGTTAGGGTTTCTATAGGATTTTATTTAAATTAAATCATGGGGACAAACTCAATTTATGACAAAAGGATTCTTTATTTCACAAAATAATCTGCAGGTGGTCTCTTCCAAATTGCAAACTCCCCTTCTGCCTTTACAGTTGGATTTAATCTTACCAGAAAAAATAATTCTATCAACTCCGAGGAGGTCATCAATCTGAGAAAGCAAGGCTCACATGTTTAGTATCCTGAACCTTCATTTGCTCAGGTTAACCCCCTCAAGCAGGTGTAGTAGTCCCTCCCCAAATGCTTGCTGAGTGATCAAGATACCTTTCTGTCATTATAGATGCCTGCGGACCTGCAGAGAGACATCCTCACAAGACATCCAGATGGTGGTAGCAAAAAGACTTACAGCTTGGGCAAGTCATCAGACTTTTGGCTAGTGAGAACTTCAGGGGCAGATGATGTGGTATTCCCCTCAGAGTGTTACTAGAAGCTCAGCACTTGCCCACTAAGCTACATCAGAAGAATGGGAACAAGTGGTTGAGGGGAAAGAAAAAGAAGTTTATTACTTTGCTGGCAAGGGAGCAAAATGGGGACTCTCTTCTCAAAGTACCAAATTTCCTGTACAGAAAATTGCAAACACAGAGCACAGAGCATTTAAAGGGAGGGCCCTCAGTTCTGGGCTATTGCCATTTAACTGTAGTTAAGGATTCTAACTGTCCCTTCTCTGTGGCCCACCTGGAAAACCTACCCAAGGCCCCGGGTTAGGTCTCCAGCCCAAAGAACAAAAGACATTCTCTTGCCCCTTGGACTGACCACCTGAGGCAGGGATGCAGAGTCTCAATTTCCAAACAGTGTGGGGGAAGTTTTGAGACAGAAAACACTTTTGCCATTTTTTTCAGGCCATTCCTTACTCTCAATTTTATACTTCCATATCTGTGGGAAGAGAGGTGGCTACTCTAATTACAATGAGTGGGGATTGTCAGGAACTCTGTCTACTCACAATGACCATGATCTAGACCCCCTCCCAGAAACTCAAATGGTACCTTCATTGAGATCTTCCCTGCCCACTTGATTGGCACCCTCTGTGGCCATTCATTCCACAGCCCAGGCTCAGCAAAACTCCTGGTGCCAGATCCTCTTCCTTTTTACTTCTTTTCCAGACTCTCCTCAATTCTAGAATAAACATAAGACCTCTAAATTAAATGCAATGTTATTCTAAATAGTTAGTGTGTGTTACACACCCACAAGAAAGGGTTTGATTTTTGCTTTAGGGCAAGGAGGGATTGGTCTTCTAAAGCAAAATGGCTAGCAGGAAAAATGTTTGTATTTCATTGAAGGAAGGTCACCTTCCTGTCCATAAGAGAAATTGACTTCTCCTAATGCAGCAAAGAAAAAGCCAAAAAATAAGTTGAATTGTTGACATTTTTTTAAAAAGAAAGCAGGTTGGACATAAATATTCTGCTGCATGTCCATAGAGACTCTAGCCAAAGTGGCTTAATGACTGCTGCTCAGAGAAGGGCTGGGAGTGCTCCAAGTCTGGTCAGGAAGGAAGGAGCCACCAGGAAAATGGCAGAAGACACCAGCAGAGGAGCAGACCCCACCTCTCTATTAACCCCTGTGCATTTGCCTCAAATGCTGCTTTTTTCTGGTTTCCTATATTGAATGGCCTGGTGCGGGTCTACTGAAAGCCCCAGATAAGCAGCAGGGGAAGCTGTCTGGATGTTCTAGTAAAACCTCTTTGAAGTGACTGCTTAAGGCAGGGGACAGAACAGAAGAGAGACACATGGAAAGCCTTTGCAATAGAGGTTCTTCTTTAGAAGCTAAGAATTCCCATCTTTAGGGCAGGTGTATATGGCTGTGCACATTGTTCTCTGCAAAAGAGTTAGAAGTTACAGTTAGAAGTTGAAGCTAAAGTCCAGGCCTGCCACAGATCTACATTTGCCCCAAATAGGCTTCTTTCCGAAATCCCTGTGTGAGTTGGGCACTCCTCCTAAGGAGCTGCTCTGACATTATACCGCTTCCATTGTGTGACCCCTTACAGTCCCCAGGCTGATTCTCCTGCCCCTAAGGAAGGCTGGGAGCAGGAGGAAAACACAGCATTGCCTCCAGGCTCACATCCTTACCCCTCTCTACAGACAGTGGCTACTTGAGATTCAAGAAAGCCAAGGAGAAAGCCCAGAGGATGGATGAGTGGCTCAGAGCTTTGTTTCTTGTTCGGCTGTTGCTACCCAACTGTGTGACTGTGAGCAAGTCACACCATCTGGTTGGACCTTGGTTTCTTCCTTGCCAAAATGAAATTGTAATGGGGCGGGGTGAAATTCACCTTTCCCAAGAAAGTTCACTGAAAGATCAACTCACAATAAAATAGATTAAGAAGAAAAAGGTTTATTTATCATGCACATAGGGAGAATCAGAGTGATTACCCAATATCCCAATGGGGTCCAGATATTTTTATAACTTCCTTTTAGAGGACAGGAGGAGATAAGGAATATAAGCAATTCTGTTTAGGGGCAATAAATGGTTGCTAGGGAGGATGAATAGATTCTTATGAGAATGAAGGGATAGGAGGAAACAGATTTACTTGTAAATTAACCTGAGAAACAGGTATTATATCTAAAATTATCTGGCCAGGTCTGTTTGCACTCTTGATCTTCTTTTCTGTAATATACTGTATTGAGGTAACAGGGAGGGGAAGGGAAGTCAATTTTTTATTTTGTTTTGTTTTTGATGGGTCCTCATAGTTTATGTAGATAGAGGGAAAGCCCCTTGCATAGTCTGTTGATCTTCAAGGACCTTTAATTCAATTTTTTTTTTTTTTTTGAGACACAGTCTCACTACATCCCCTTGGGTAGAGTGCCATGGCATCAAGCTTACAGCAACCTCAAACTCTTGAGCTTAAGCATCCTCTTGCCTCAGCCTCCCAAGTAACTGGGGCTACACATGTCCACCACAATGCCCAGCTATTTTTTGGTTATAGTTGTCATTGTTGTTTGGCGGGCCCTGGCTGGATTCAAACCCACCAGCTCTGGTGTATGTGGCTGGCTCGTGTAGCCACATGAGCTACAGGCACTGAGGCTCAAAATACTCTTTATACCTGATAGGGCCAAATGTAGGGACCTGCCCAAATAGAATTGAGGGCAGGGACACAGAAATGAAAGCACAAGCCCCACCTCAGAAGGAACAAGTGTGCCAATCCCCACCCCCTCAACCCTTATACTCCCACCCCACCTTAACCCATGTGCTGACTTCTTTTTCAAACTCAGCCTGCTGGTGCCCAAATGCATAGAGGCCACATTGCCCACAAAGAACCTGGTCTCCACTTCCTTTTGTGCACATCTTGGGATAATATCTCATTTTCAGACCCATATCTCTCAATACCAAGGAGTCACATTTTGGGGTGAAATTTCCTGAGCTCCTTCAAAATCCCAGCCCTACCTACTTTGAAATTACTACAACAACAATAAGATGAAATAGACTCCTTGCCTTTCTATCCAGTTCCTAGAGTTCTCAGGCAGCAGTGCAGGAGAGAGCCTTAAACAGCAGTTAGACCAAATTCCATCCTGTACTCTACCTTTATGGTACCCAACTCCAAGCGAGTAAGGAAGGGCTCAATCCTTTGCAATATGACCAGATTCTGCTCCCAAAAATGCTGAAAGGTATTTTACCAAAGATGATGTTCCTTGGAACTTACAGGAGTGCCTTAGGCTATTTTCCATCTCTCTGCTCTCTGCAGGGAAGGAAAGATGAGTGGAGAGGTGGGGTTACCAGAGATGTGCAAATATACTCACCTGTCCTCTACTGCCCTCCCCAGTCCATCCATCTGTGAGATGAGGTGGGGAAAAGCCGACACATCTGCTTGGCAGTGTTCAGAGACAGCTCAGACACCATAGTCATACAGACACAGCGGGCCCCTTTGCCCTTCAACCCAGAGCCCTCACAGGCCACAGCTTCTGGTGAGATCATTATTTGCGTCAACCCTTTGCTGCCAGCTGGGTGCTCCCAAATCTCTTTATCTAGAAGCCCCTGGGACTGGAGATTTAGTAGCCCATCAGACACCAGGGCTTCCAATTTATGGTTCAGAGAAAAGAAACCCTATTAATCTGGCACCTTTTATTCCACTGTAAATCCCAGCCATATTTAACTCAGCCTCCATCAAGGTTTCCCCCCTATCTGCCAACAGCAGGCCCATAATATAAAGCTTGCCAATTCAAGGAGAAATTAAGATCCTGCTTAGTATTCAAGGGGTGGTCTCGTTCACTCGCTTCCTTTTTTGACACTCCCCAACAAGTCCAGTGAGGTGGAGGCAGAACATCTCTGCTCTAACTTAGGGAAGCCTTTCAGCCATGCAGCTGGGGGAAAAGAGGCCTGGTTTCCTTCCCCCTAGTGAAGAGCAAACCCAGCCTGGACTGTCTGTGCTGATCACAGTACTGTCACTGTGGTCATAATCCTCTCCTCTCATGAAGCCCAGAGAACAAAAACGATGCACAAGACCATGGGCCCCACAAATGGCAGAGCCAGGGCTAGAGAAAGAAAAGGAAGAAAAAATCACATATGCATGTAGGTACATGCATGTATTTAATGATCTTCTCCTATGATTAAGGCACTTGTACATATTCTTTCCTAGTAAATACTCATAACCCTTGGAGGGCGCCTAACACAGCCACATACAACTTCCCCCTCCTCCTCCCTCCTCTTTCTTCTCCTCTTCTCCTCCTAAGACAAAGTACCTAGTTAGCCCTATTCCCCCCAAAAAAGTTTGTGCTGAAGGACCCTAACTTTCTAGGCAAGCTAAGGAATTTGCCCCTTCCCTATAGCACCATATAAAAGGAGTCTCTAACAGTTCCTGGGGTGCAGACACTGCTTTTGCACTGTTCAGGCAGGTCACCTCCCCTTTCAATAAACCTGGCCTATATGTCTCCACTCTAGACACTTCTTGGGAAGTCACTTTTTACACCTTTCAACAACCCTGCAAAGTCAGAAGCGTTATCACCATTTAACAAAAAAGAAACAGCCTCAGACCACCCAGCTAGGAAGCTGGAGGCTTACAATTAGGGTTTCTGTTTCTTTTTTCTTTTTTTTGCAGTTTTTGGCTGGGGCCAGGTTTGAACCCACCAACTCCAGCGTATGGGGCCAGTGCCCTACTCCTTTGAGCCACAGGTGCTGCCCCAGGGTTTCTGTTTCTAAAGGCAATTTATCTAGAAGGTCACCAGGGATTTCCTGAGGCCTTCTATGTGCCAGGCACTGTACTAGGAGTGGAGATTATAGAGCTGAGCATGAGTTCTCTGCCTTCTATTCTAAGGGAAACAGACAGAATAAAGAAATAAGAAAAGCGCCAGGGTGATGCGTGCTCTGCAGAGAATGCAAATAGGGTCTCGTAATAGAAGAAACGTTAGATGGAGCAGTCAGGAAAGGCCTCGCAGAGGAGGTGACATCTGAAGAGAGATCTGAAGGCAAGAAAAGCTACTTCACGCACAGGGCATGTAAACGGAAATCTAAAGAGAAGTGTCGGTCACAAGGGCCCAAGGTGGAAATGGTCATGGCTGGCCTATCGCTGAGAAGCAGGTGGAGGCTGATGTGAAAGATGGGAGAGGTGTGAGGTAGGTGCAGACAGGAGGTGAGGGCAGGGAAGAGAGTTTAGATTTTATTCCGAGTACAAAGAGAAACCGCTGGAAGGTTTTAAGTAGGAGCTTGGCATGATCTTTCTGATTTAAAAAGAGCCACTGGCCCATACAGCTAGGGTGAGAGTAATGAGATGTAATTGTTTGCCTGGTTAATAGTTTCAAGGAAATCCTCTTAAATAGCCAAGTGGGCCAGCTCCTCCACGGAGTTACTAAGGCCCTGCCAAGGCTCCCAAAATTATTCCGTAGGCAAAGAAAACCATGAAAATCGTCCTCTCTCTCTCTCTCTCTCTTATTTTTTGAGACAGAGTCTCACTCTGTTGCCTAGGCTAGAGTGCCACAGCCTCAGCCTAGCTCATAACAACCTCAAACTCCTGGGTTCAAGCGATCCTCCTGCCTCAGCTTTTTGAGTACTTAGGACTACAGTTGCCCACCACAATGTCCCCTAATTTTTCTATTTTCAGTAGAGTTAGGGTCTCTCTCTTGCTCAGGCTAGTCTCAAACTCATGAGCTCAAGTGATGAGCTCATGGCCTCCCAGAGTGCTAGGATTACAGGCATGAGTCACTACTCTTGGACAAACAATGAACCTCTTAAAAATAAAAGCATGTAGGTTGGGAATAACACTCACCAGTGTCAGCTCCAACACCTCTGATGAGGGAAGGACTAGGTCACAGAGCTGAATCAGCAGCTCCTCAAAATCCAGTACTCTGAACAGCCAGCCTGGCTACCTACCCCTGCACCTTACTCCACTGTGTAAGCCATTGGAAAGTTGAATAAGTAGCTTCCTATCTCTTGATACAAAGTAGCAGCTTTAGTTCAAAGTCTATAGCTCAGTCCCTAGAGGGTGATGGTTGGAATAGTACTCCTTCTGCCTTTATGAAACATCCACCCCCTTCATCTCATGGGGTTGCTTGAATGTGGTATCTGGGCCACTGCACCACCAATGCTAAAACTACCTGGAGCACCAAAAATGACCTAGGAGAGCCAGAGAGGGTGACTCCGCAAACATGACAGCACCCCAATGCCCACCAGCATTTGTGAACTGCTAAAAACTCAGCAGGGCTCTTTCTGCCAGCTGCAGGTAGAGCCCCTGGTGGAGGTGCTTGAGGTAGTCCTTGAGAGGTAGTTCTCCTCCTAACAATTCACAGTTCCACTCTTTTCTTTTTCTTTTTCTTTTTTTCTTTCCTTTTTTTTTTTTTTTTTGAGACAGTCTCACTTTGTTACCCTTTATAGAGTGCTGTGGCATCACAGCTCACAGCAACCTCAAATTCTTGAGCTCAAGTGATTCTCTTGCCTCAGCCTTCTGGGTAGTAGGGACTACAGGTACCAGCCACAATGCCCAGCTATTTTTAGAGATGGGGTATTGTTCTGGCTCAGGCTGATCTCAAACCTGTGAGCTCAGGCAATCCACCCGCCTCGGCCTCCCAGAGTGCTAGATTACAGGCATGAGCCACGGTGCCCAGCCAGCTCCACTCTTTTCAAAACAAGAATAATTTATCCTCAAAAGACCTATGAGAAAGTAGAGAGAACTAGGATTCTCTCCTTTGTGGACATGAGGAAATCGAAACAAGGTTCAGTGACTTGCAAGACAACACACGTGTAGCAGGTAGAAAGAATCTGGATTCGATTCAGGTCCTCTGGTTCAAACCTTGTGCTATTTCAAAGGACAGAAACCAGCTGTCCCAGAAATGTGTAACAATGCCCCCATCTTTACAACAGTGGAAGGAAGCTGCAGAGACCCTGATGGCAGAGTCCTTGTTTGGAAAGCACCACACTGTATTCCGAGGGGAAATTAATTGATCTGATTTATCTCAACATGGATAAGAAATTACCAAGGTCCTAGGTACAGGGAGTGCTGGGTTATTTTCCTTTCCCTAAGGCAGGTTTTTAAAAGTTATAAAAGACTAGATTTTTATCTCTGAATACCTATCCTGATAGATCAATCTGTTTCCTGGTCACACTGAAACCCCCCTCCATGAGCACACAGAAGGGAGATGCTGAAAATACTTCTCAACATGGGGAGAAGGCAGAGGGAAGAACATGGGGATTTAGGGTAGAATTTCTATTTGTTCCCAAGCCAAGTATGCTCGTCCCACTCTAGGGCCTTCAGGGAAGGGAGTGGAATTAGTTCCAAGGGATTAAAAGAAAAATCACAACTGATTGGCAAGTCTGAATTCTGTCCAACTTGGAGGAAGTCTCAGGGCAGTATCAGGAGGTGACAGAGACTTTTAATGCCTCCTGGGGGGGATGAATCTGGCTAATCCACAAATGATCCTCAGACCCTAAGTAGATAATGATCACGCTGAAGTTTGTTTAAAATACATATTCCTAGGCCCATCTTCAAACAGTCTGATTCAGGAGGCTGTAAGGGTGTGGTTGGGTTAGCAAGGATGTCCAGATCATTTTTAAAAAGGTAGTCTACAAGATCACACCTGGAATAAGACGGGACTGCCTAGACCAGATCTAGGGCTAGGATTCCCAGATTCCCTTCCTGGTAACACTTTACCTAGATAGAGGAATTTCATTTTAAGTAGGAGCCCAGTGATTCCCATAACTCACTTTTCTGTGCCCTGAGCAGAACTGTCCCACAGCACTGCGAGGAGAATACTTCTTCTTCACTGCCTCAGACCTTCATTTCCAGGTTCTTTTCTACTTAATGACACCATCCAATGTTACCCCGTCGGTGAAATAGTTAACCATGGATTTAAGGCTATATAGGAAGGGGAATAAGGCCAGGTGGGATCAAAGGCTTGGGAAGGTGGAGAAGTGCTCTGGTTGATGGGAAAAGTAAAAGCCAGAGGCAAAACGGTTCCTGGTGACAGCAGGATCCAGATGTTTCCCTAAAGGGGCTAGAGTGAACATTTGTATGGAAAGCAGAGACTCTGAGCTGCAGCGTTGAACACATCATCCATGTGGGCATCACGATTGCCCGGCCAATTGCAAATTAATACAGCCTTTTTGGAGAGAAGAATGGAGACTCCTCAAAGATCTAAGAATAGACCTTCCATTTGATCCTGCAATTCCATTACTAGGTATCCATCCAAAACAACAGAAATAATTTTACCACAAAGAAATTTGCACCACAATGTTTATTGCAGCTCAATTCATAGTTGCCAAGTCGTGGAAGCAACCTAAGTGCCCATCAACCCACGAATGGATCAAGAAACTGTGGTATATGTATACCATGGAATATTATTCAGCCATTAAAAAGGTGGAGACTTTACATATTTTATATTTACCTGGATGGAATTGAAATACATTCTTCTTAGTTAAGTATCACAAGAATGGAAAAATAAATATCCAATGTCCTCCATACTAATATGAAATCAATATATAAAGAATTATATGCTCATAAGAACAACCAAACACAAATATAGTCTAGTATGGGGGTAGAAGGAGGTAAGAGGGTGGAAAGGGGAGGATGATTGGCAGAAGTAGGGAAGGCCTGAGGTGGGATTTCCCCTAATGTGCCCATTGTGAGAGTGTATAACAAACCCCCTGGGTGAGGGGCTCTTTTATAAACAGAACTGTACCCTGGAAGTAAAAACAATGTAACCTAAAAATTTGTACCTTCATATAAAAAACAAATTCAAAAAAAAAAAAAAGATTGCCCAGCCAGTGATAAGAAATGGCTTACAGAAGAAGATCACATGCCAGAAGCTGAATGCCTCAATGAAGAGATGGCCATGGTAGATGACAGCAAGCTGTGGATGTCAAAGGCTAATGAAGGAAAGGAAAAGGAAAATAAAATCCTAAGGAACCTCCCCTGATGCAAAAGGGAAGGTCAAGCCTGCGGGCTGAGTAGTGCAAACCCCCCCCCCAAAATGAATAGTTGCTACTAACATTATACATCAGCCCAATCCCCACTGAAAGGTAAAAGGGCCCATGTGAAAGACTGGCCCTCACAGATCACTCATAAAGAAATTCCTCCTGGCTTCCCATGAGCAAGAAAATTGTAACTTGGGTCTACAGGCTAAGTGTGGCTCCTAAAACCAAAGTCTGCTCAATTCCAAACTAATATTATAGATTATGGGTTTATCTTTGTAGGTGCAGAACAGGGACAAGACAAGATCAATCATTCTTCCAGGCACCCAGGGACATCTACATAATCAATTCTTCCTTTTCTCCCCTTTTCTTTTTAAACATTCACCTTATTTTATGTAAAATGTAGATTTCCTGGGCCTCATAAGAATGGAACCATTTTGCCTCACTGCCCACCCCCTTCCTCCTTTCTCTTTCTGTATGTCCTGCCCCTTTCTGTATGTCCTGCCCCAAAGTTTCCAAATCCACCTTTGAAAAAACAATCACAGATCTGTTCATGGTTTTCGTTTTTCCTGGGTGTATTCTAAAACTTTGGAAATCTTCACTGAGTGAGATCTTTGCTTCAGTCACCTGTTTGGGGTTGTCAGAACAATGTTGAACAATAATGGTTGAAAGTAAGAGAAAATGCCTAAAGGATGCCAAGCTGATCTCCAAGCTGGAGTTGAAGAAGGGGTAGTGATGAAAAGAGAAACAAGGACGTTGAGAAACTCCCAAGCAGTGGGCTGCAAAAGAAGATCCTATCAGGTGGAAGCCAGTTATTGATTAGCACATATTATATGATTTAAGAATTAGACAGACTTGGGTTCTAGCCTGGCTCTAGCAATTGCTAACTGTGTGACCTGGGGCAATTTGCTCATCTCTGTGTGTGAAATGGAGGTAAAAGCAGAGCCTACTTCATAAGATTTTTGTAAGGAATTGATGAATTAATGTATGTTGTATGACTCACACAGTGCCAGACATACAGCAAATGCTCAATAAGTGCTACCTGTTATTGCTAATATTAATTTACAAAATAAATGTGTGGATGGAACAATCTAAAAAAAGTTGGAAGACAAGAAAAAATTGCTTGATGACTTTGACAGAGCCTGGCTAGATGCTCATCCATCCCATTTCCTGGACACACAGGCAGACTAATTTCCCAGCCTCCTTTGCAATTTGATTGACTCTTACATGAAGTTCAGACCTTTCTATGAAGTAGTTTTGAATGTTTCTGGAGGAATACATACCAGGCACAAGGAAGCAAGCAAAGGAAGTGTAAAGATAGAACAAATGCAATGAGAAGGTCCAGTTCTCCCCTTCAGATTAGGAATAAGCCCTGCTTTCCCTCCCCTTGTGGACAGGCTCTGTGCTCTGTAGATCATTGTATAGTTGAGAGCTAGATATTCTTCACCAGATAGAGAAGCATGGGATTAACCTACAGCATCACTAGTAAGGGTGAAACAGCAAGATGCCTATGACATGAGTCATCATCTTCGTGGATGAAGATGCCATTGCCACATGCTCTTCCCAGCACACCCAAACTCCTGACCTTGTGAAGAAGCATGAGTGGGAGAAAGGGGAATGTGGTGCCCCTCATTTTAGAGACCAAATTCTACAGCAGGGTTTTCCAACCTTTTTTATCTCATGGCACACTTGAACCTACAGTTATACATCCATGGAACACTTAAATTATGTTGATCAATCAAGAGATTTAAGAAAAGAATGGATATACCGTGATTTCAATGTGTTTCAAAAGTAATTTAATTAATGAGCTTTAACAAATTTAGCAGCACATCTAAGATCCTCTCACACTGGTTGAAAATTACTGACATACAGTCTTGACCCTGAAGGAGTGCAGGAAATTTTATCCTAAAACATGACTGCATATGAAAAAATGCTCACCATCCTTAATCATCAGAGAAATGCAAATCAAAACTACTTTGAGATATCATCTAACCCCAGTGAGATTAGCCCATATCACAAAATCCCAAAACCGAAGATGCTGGCGTGGATGTGGAGAAAAGGGAACACTCCTACACTGCTGGTGGGAATGTAAACTAATATGTTCCTTTTGGAAAGACATCTGGAGAACACTTAGAGAACTAAAAATAG
>CAUYQV010093745.1:0-67823 GCA_963574575.1 Galagoides demidoff | reverse complement strand
TTTACATTCCCACCAGCAGTGTAGGAGTGTTCCCTTTTCTCCACATCCACGCCAGCATCCTTGGTTTTGGGATTTTGTGATATGGGCTAATCTCACTGGGGTTAGATGATATCTCAAAGTAGTTTTGATTTGCATTTCTCTGCATAATACTTTTTTGAAGAGACGACAGCAGTTTATATCATCAGAATTTTTTAATTTTTAAGAAACAAAGCCTTTGATGTAATTTACAAGTAGGTTTTGAAATACAGTAACAAAACTACCGTGAACTTGCATCCCATCTTCGCATGAACATTACACACCATCACAAACGTTCCCTTTGTGCTTCTTCATTGGTCCTTTCTCATGCCTCTGCACTACAAATAACAACTGTCTTGAATTTTCATTTTTTATTTTTCTTAATTTCATTTTGTCACTTTTGTTTATGATGTACTAAGACATAGGTTTGTGATCCTATATATTAACTTGTGCTTCCTTTTTGAATTTTCATGAAAATGGTATAATGAGACTTGCTTTTTTCACTCATCGCGGTGTTTCTAAAATTTATATTGATACAAAAATAATAATTCACTTTTATTTGAAATCGCTTTTCATATATGACACAGCATTGTTTTTAGTGTCACCATATTAATAATTTAAAACATAGAATAGGCTTGCGCCTGTGGCTCAAGTGGCTAAGGCGCCAGCCACATACACCTAAGGTGGCAGGTTCCAATCCAGCCCGGACCCGCCAAACAACAATGACAGCTGCAACCAAAAAATAGCCGGGCATTGTGGCGGGCACCTGTGGTCCCAGCTACGTGGGAGGTGGAGGCAGGAGACTTGCTTGAGGCCAGGAGTTGGAGGTTGCTGTGAGCTGTGATGCCATGGCACTCTACTCAGAGGGACAGCTTGAGGCTCTGTCTCAAAGAAAATAAATAAATAAAACATAGAATAACTATAAAATGACAATTCAGGTTTGCTTTTCAATATATTTCTTCCATCAGAGGTATGACTATTTTTCTTCTCTCCCCCATCCTGTTGTTTTGTTTGTTTTTTCCTGAGTACTGTTGGTTATTGTTTTAAAATCCTATTCATAGCCCATGAGGTTGTCTTTCATCTTCTTTATGTTTGAGTGAGGTTTTTTTTTTTTCTGTTACGTTACATTATGCTAAGACCTCATTATTGCCATTGATTGGCTTTTTGTTTATTTGGCTTTCTGTTTTACTGTTACTTATGTTACCTGAAGTATTTTTTTACTCTCCTATAATCAGAGTTAATAGAATTTAAGAACTGGCTGCAGGTAGAAAATGAGTCTGCATATATGGGTCTGAAAACTGATAGGTTGTGAATTCTTTGGCATTTATGATTTAAAACATCTTAATGATTATTTATCTATTCTGTCCATTTAAGTAAATGAGCAGAGCAATGCTAAGTGACATCCTAGATGTCATATTCAAGTAATGGCCAACTAAGAGATAGACCCAAATTTTAGGGTCTGTCCATGTGACAAGTGAAGGAATTAAGATGCAGTGAGATAAGTATCTTGCCCAGAATGTATTTCTAATTTATAGATAAGTTTGTAATCACAATCTGGATCTCTGAATTTCTATTACAGTGTGGTTCATTTTAAACCATTTCCTGTTTTTAAATGCCTTCTGTAATCCCTAAATTAGTTTTATCTAGGAAATTTTACAATGATATTTACTAGAAAATTTAGGGGAAGCAGACAAACTTTACTATATGCAAGGTTTTGCATTAATCATAAAAAATATAAAAGTTTCTGTCCCAGTATATAGGGTTTTATTTATGTGTTCAGCAAGTCATTCAAGTTGATTATCTCACTCAAATGCATAGTTTTCAAGTTTAAGCTTACAGGAACCATGGCAAAGTATTTTTTTCTTGTTACATTTATTAGACCTTGTATTACTATGGGAATGTACCAGTCTAATAACTAACATGGAACAATACTCTGGTAATGGCGCTATATACAATTTACATTATTATCCCTAAGATACTGATTGGCAGTTTAGACAGAACCATGGACTCAGCTTCAAAGCATGACATAGTATTAAATGGGATTTTTAGCAGTTTTAAAAGAGCATTCTTTCCATTGTAAGAATTTTTCTGTGGTTGAATTGCATCTTTTTTTTAGGCCAACTATAAAAACTTGTCAGGTTTTTTTTTCTTTGGAAAACAAATAAATCCTTCTTTTTCCTCTTGTTTGGTATTTTAGGGCTCTCTAAATTTCGGCCACCCAGCTCCCGATCTGCCTTAATACCCCAGCATTCATCAGGCTCTGACAGCACACCCGCCACAAAACCCCAGTGGAGTATGGAACTTGCACGGAAAGCAGCAGGTATGATTAATTAATTATTATTTTTTTTCTCCTCAAGAACAAGTTTATAAGCTGGTCTTGGTGGATGTGCTGATAGTCCTAGTTATCCAGGAGGCTGAGATGGGAGGATCATTTGAGCCCAAGAGTTCATGGTTACAATGAGCTATGATAGGCTACTGCACTCCAGCCTAAGGGCCAGTGTGAGACCTTGTCTCTAAGAAAATAATAAAAGAAAGGAAAAAGAAATCTGTATAAGAACAAAAGAATATATCTATAAACTTTATAGAGTAGAGTTACTTAATCAATTTAAAGAGCTAGGACTTTTTTTTTTTTTTTTTCCCCCACAGATCACAGCAACCTCAAACTCTTGGGCTTAAGCAATTCAATGCCGTAGCCTCCCAAGTAGCTTGGACTACGGGTACCCGCTACAACACCCAGCTGGTTTTTGTTGCAGTTGTCATTGTTGTTTAGCTGGCCCAAGCCCAGTTCAAACCCACCCACCCTCAATTTATATGGCTGGCACTGTACCCACTGTGCTACGGGCACTGAGCCAGCTTTTCTTATAATACATTGACTTTATTTATATTATCCGACTTTAAAGACTGTTTTAAAATAGTCTTTTTTCTCTGAAAAAGTAATATATTTTTATTATAGAAAATTTGGAAATAACAAAAACTTAGATGAAAAAAAAATTATCCCTCATTATGCTCTTTTTTTTTTTTTTTTCTGGAAGTTTTTGGCCAGGGTGGGGTTTGAACCTGCCACCTCCGTTATATGGAGCCTGTGCCCTACTCTTTTGAGTCACAGGCGCCGCCCCCGATCCTCTTTAAAGATACCATAATGTTTGCATTTTGCTCTTCGCTTTTTCTCTACTGTATGACAAATGCTGTCTTCAGTAGAAACCATCATATCTGTACCTTTATAACTTTGCAAAATACTAAAATCAACTGCTTATCCCTGCTTCCCCATCCCATAAAGACTTGATGCTATACCTAGAAAACTTTAACATCTTCTGTCTTTTAACATCTTCTGTATTATTTCTTACCGATTAAAGTTATGAAAACTAATTAAATCCAGATGTGTTTGTTACCTGTTTTATTATTTTATAGTTTCTTTGACTTATTTTAACTGTTCTGCCGCTTACAAAGAAAAGATTATAATCCAGAAAGAAGAGTAAACATTTCAATTCTGATAAACGACCACGAAGCAAATATTCAGTCCTCAAGATTTGAAAGAACAGAAAGTGAAATACATAAACAAAGTCATCTTTAATGAATAATGTTTCAAAAAGTCATTAGTCATTAGCCTGGCTTTACCTGGCACTTACCTTCCAGTTGATGGATTTTGCTTATAGGAGCCATGTTTTGTATCTTTTTTTTTTTTTAAGAGAGGTACTGTTTATTTATTTATTTATTTATTTATTATTTATTATTATTATTATTTTTTTTTTGGCCAGGGCTGGGTTTTTGAACCTGCCACCTCCGGTATATAGAGCTGGCGCCCTACTGCTTTGAGCCACAGACTTTGAGGTACTGTTGATTGATGTGAGGAGCTCAGAGATCAACTGAGAAACAAAAGAAACCCCTCAAAATATTTTGCTGTTGAGACATCAGATTGTTGATCACATACAATTCTTCGTGCTCCATATGCATTTATTTTGATAGAATTCCACAAAATATGTTTCAGAAGGAAATCAGCTGAGTACTTTGGCACTTAACTTTCTTAATTTTGACATTTCTTTGCTTTTGCCAGTTTTGTGTTTGCTTTTGGTATAATTTTGTCTTGTTATCATTATACTTATTAAAATTTTATTAGACATGAAGTTTTATATTTTTTAAGATTATAAAGCTTAAAGAGTATTTGCCTTCTTGATTTAGTTTGAGAGTGATGCTTCTGCCCACCTGCCTACCTTGCCTTTAAAAAAAATAAATCCTTCTGAATTTCTAAGAGTCTAATCAATTCCTCTTCCAAAAAGAGTCTGAGTACATTTTTTATTATTAACCTATGTAGAAGCAAATCTTAATCTTTTTTGTGCCCACAAATACGCCTTTGTATCATTGTTCTCTATTGCTTTTAAAAATACATTTTCACGGGCAGCGCCTATGGTTCAGTGGGCAGGGCACCAGCCCCATATACTGAGGGTGGCAGGTTCAAACCCGGCCCTGGCCAAACTACAACAAAAAAATATCTGGGCATTGTGACAGGCGCCTGTAGTTACAGCTACAGAGGAGGCTGAGGCAAGGGAATCACCTAAGCCCAGGAGTTGGAGGTTGCTGTGAACTATGTGACTTCACGGCACTCTACCATGGGCGATAAAGTGAAACTCTGTCTCTACCAAAAAAAAAAAAAAATACATTTTCACTTTTGGGGGAATCTCTCTTTGTAGTCTTGTAGTTCTCATGGTATTATATGGTAAGACTGGAGGGAGAGAGGTAGGGCTAATGGTAAGGAATAGGAAAGCATTAAAATTTCAGCTAGGGCTGCTGTCACTGTAGGACCTTTTTAAGTCATGAGGGAAAATGTATACCAGTTAGGTGGACTGATATGTTAAACTTAACTTTGATTATGTATTTTATACGCCTTTGTAATTTCCTTTTAATGTGTTTGTGCTATTTGGTACCTCAAAGCTACTGAGCAAGTCTTAAAATTCAATAGCAATATTGTCAGAATTTAGAAAACCTTCATTTTAGCAATGATAGTGTTTCAGTTGTACATGAATTTATTTTGGAATTTTAAGTGCAATTTTTCCATAGACAGGTTGTTATATTTGCTAAATTATTTACCCAAACTAGTCCAGCTAAAGCCCTTTTAACCAGACCGTACATGAAGAACAGAAGTTTGCAATCTAGCTATTTTATGCAGCATTGTTTCTGTGAGCAGGGGCCCTCAGAGCTTCATATTTTGGGATGTCAGAAGCACAGCTTTACCCTAACCCTAGTAAAGTCAGGTAAAGTTGGTGGCAGTAAAAAAGGAATTTCCTTTTCCTGCCTCTCAGTTGGAGATCTTCTGTTGTGATAGCTACTGTGGCCTTGGTTGAAAGTTGGAGGTTCAAGAGGAAGACGCAGCACACAGCAGTGATAAGGAAAGCTGTGACCTCTCTTTAGTCTCTAGGGATTTTAGATTAAAGGTCGCAAAAGGGGGGGGGGTGTCTTTTGTTTCGTTTTGTTTTTCGTATATTCAGCTCATCCAGCTGAGGCAGTTTGTATAAGCCTTACTGATTCACTAAAAATGAAGAGATTACACATAGAACTCTGGATTTCCAGCTTTTCTTGAAAAAAATTTAACCGAGAGGGCCGCTTCGGTAGGACATGTGTTTTCCAACTCATTGATCCCTGGTCTGTTTACTTATTTAGGCTGTTTTCAAGATTTGAGTTTGAAGCCCCTGGGTTTGGGGGGGAGGGGTGTTTTGTTTTTGTTTGTTTGTTTATTTTCATTTACAAGCTTAGGTGAAGTCTTAGATAACTCCCTTACAACCAAGGAGGCAGATGATAATTGACAAGTGGAATGTGTAGATGGGTTTGCAGACCTCGTCTGGGAGAGGTAGAGAAGAATTGGGGCTCAGGTAAAGAAGATGTGGAAACTGTTAAGTAGTGAGCAGGTCATGTTTTATTGTATAGCTTTCCCCCACCCCCATTTCCCTTTCCCTGCATATGATAGAAGAATATTTTTTTTTTTTTTTTTTTGAGACGGAGCCTAAAGCTGTCCCCCTGGGTAGAGTGCTGTAGCATCACAGCTCACAGCAACCTCCAACTCCTGGGCTCAAGCGAGTCTCCTGACTCAGCCTCTCAAGTAGCTGGGACTATAGGCGCCTGCCACAACGCTGGCTATTTTTTGGTTGCAGCCGTCACTGTTGTTTGGAGAGCTGGGGCTGGATTCGAACCCACCACCTTAGGTGTATGTGGCTGGCGCCTTAGCCACTTGAGCCACAGGCACCGAGCCGACTATGGCTTTCTTATGCTGGAAATCTTTCAGTGGCTCCCATCATCTATAGCAGTTGCAGATGGATGGGCCCAAGAATCTGCATTTCTGAGCAAATTCCAGGTGATGTCTCTCCTGTTGCTGGTCCTGGGCCCGCACTTTGAGAACTATGGCCCTACATAATGAACTCCTTTGCAAGATGTAAAACTCTGACTATATTCCCACCTGTCTTTCTAATCACTTTTTGCTGCAGACTTTATGTAGTAAAAGAATCATTCTTTTCTTTACTGTGTCCCAAACTTACTTTATATTTCCTACCCTCACCCTTCTCACCCTAAGTCAGAATCTTGGCCCCAAATCAGAGCGGCAGGCAGTAGTACTCAGGACTTTACACTCTGCCTGTAGTGGCTCTAATATAGGTGGGCATGGACCATACACGGAGGAAACACGATGTACTAAAGAGACCCCCCAACCATACAACAGGTGATCC
Organism: Galagoides demidoff; assembly: GCA_963574575.1. Lineage (NCBI taxonomy): Eukaryota > Metazoa > Chordata > Mammalia > Primates > Galagidae > Galagoides > Galagoides demidoff. The sequence goes on along the minus strand of CAUYQV010093745.1, from coordinate 61,101 downwards.
TCTTTATTTCTCCCAACCTAAAATGCACCTTCCACCATTGTTCTCCTGTCCTATCAATAGATTCTTAAAGGTTCAGCTTGACCCCAGCATCTAGTCTCCAGTGAAGCTTCCTCCCTTGAGCACATGCACACCTGAACTCTATCATGACCCCTAAATTGGAAACATCTCTTTTCACATTCATCTTCCCTACTGCTCTGTGACGTCTTAGAAAGCAGGAAGTATATCTTCTTCTTTGGACCCTCAGTGTGTGGCATACGATGGGGGTAGTCAACAAACCCTTCTAAGCACCTGGCTGTCAGTTCACTATGGATAGGGAGAAGGGACATGGGCACCTTGGGAGGACATGAGAGAGGTATCTGGGAGCCTCACGGGAGTCATGGGGCCACATCAGAGAAGTCAACCGCTGTTCCCCTGGTGTGGATGAGGTGTGGACCTCTGTCCTGGATGCAGTCTGGTGGAGAACGGGGTTGGTAGAAGTACCAGGTGGGATCCAGAGGACTGAAGCTAGGGCCCAGTCTTTTTTTTTTCTTTTCAAATTAATTAAATTCATTTTCAAATTAATTTAATTTTGCATTTGTCAGGTAGCATCCTGGTTGCAGTTGGGTCTTTCACCCAGTAGGTGTGTCATATACCCCTACACTGTACCCGTTAGGTAAGAGCTTACCAAGCCTCCTCCCCCCTACCTGAATTTAATCGTGTTTGTCTCTCATGTGGGCCTATAGTTGCTCATCTACTAGTTTCAAATTAGTACTGAGTGCATAGGGTGCTTGCTTTTTCATTCTTGAGCTATATTACTAAGGAGAACATTCTTTAACTCCAACCAGGTAAATACGAAAGATGTAAAGTCTCCATCTTTTTTTTTACAGCTGAATAGTATTCCATGGTGTGTGTGTGTGTGTGTGTGTGTGTGTGTGTGTGTGTGTGTGTGTGACAGCTTATTAATCCATTCATGGGTTGTTGGGCACTTGGGTTGATTCCACATCTTGGAGAATTGAACTATACAAACAGTCAAGAGTAAATGTCCTTGTGAATGACTTTTTTCTTCTGGTAGATACCTAGCAATGGGATTGTGGGAACAAATGGAAGTCTACTTTTAGCTCTCTGAAGAGACTCCATACTTCTTTCCAAAAAGTCTGTACTAGTTTGCAATGTCACCAATAGTGTAAAAGTGTTATCTGCACACCCATGTCAGCATCTGTAGCTCTGAGACTTTTTTTTTTAGATAGAGTCTCAGTTGAGTGCTGTGCTGTCACAGCTCACAGCAACCTCAAACTCATGGGCTCAAGCGAGTCTCCTGCCTCAGCCTCCCAAGTAGCTGGGACCACAGGCACCTGCCACAACACCCAGCTGTCATTGTTGTTTGGTGGGCCCGGGCTGGATTTGAACCCGATACCTTAGGTGTATGGGCTGGCACCTTAGCCACTTGAGCCACAGGCGCTGAGCCCCCGGCTATTTTTTTTGTTGCAGTTGTTGTTGTTGTTTGGCAGGCCCAGGCTGGGTTCAAACTCACCACCTTCGGTGTCTGTGGCTGGTGCCCTAGCTGCTGAACTACAGGCACCGAGTCAGCTCAGATTTTTTGATGCGGGTTATTATCACTGGCATTAGGTGATACCTCAAGGTTGTTTTGACTTGCATTTCTCTGATGCTTAGGGCTGATGAGCATTTTTTCATGTGTTTGTTAGCTATTTGTCTGTGAAGAGAGATGAATAGAACCTGGGAGAAGGTTCTATTCATGTTTCTTAGGACCAGGCTCATAATGGCAACCTCCCTACCCCCAGCTGCCACTGTGCCATGTGCCTACTCTGTGTTGGGCACTTTACTTACAATATTCACATCCTCATGACTGTTTGGGGAACTCAGTATTATTACAGTACTCCCACCTTGCAGATTAGAAAACTGAGATGCAGAAGTGAAAAATCTTGCCCAGTGTTCATTGAGGTAGAAATTGGTAGAATCTGGATTCAAATCCAGGTCAAAATGATTCTATTTCTCTTTCTCTGATTTTTTTAGACAATCTTACTCTTTTGCCCAAGCTAGAGTGCCTGGTACCAGCCTAGCTCACAGCAGCCTCAAACTCCTGAGATCAAGTGATCCTCTGGACTCAGCCTTTCAAGTAGCTGGGACTATAGGTGCCCCCCACAATACATGGCTAATTTTTTTATTTTCAGTAGAGATGGGGTCTCACTCTTGCTCAGGCTGGTCTCAAACTTGTGAGCTCAAGCAATCCTCCCTCCTTGGCCTCCCAGAGTGCTAGGATTACAAGTGTGAGCCACCAGGCCTGGCCTCCTTCTTTGATCTTTTCACTACTCCATAGCTAGGGAGTCTTGTGGACTGGGACATAAGACCCCGAGGTTTCCACCAGTGAAATCCCTGGGACTAGACGATGTTTGGATCCAAAGGTAAGCAGTGGGAGAAGAACGGGTACAGTTTTGCAAGTGACAGACAGCAACACCTGTCTCCTCAGCTTATTCTGGAGCTTATTCTGGGAGGATCATGCTAAATGGCTTTCTGGCAGCCAGTTCCTCTGGGACTCTGGGATATCAGATTTGGAATATAGCTGGCACCTGGCAAAGAAAGAATTAGATGGTGGAAGGAGGAAGTGAGGGCCACCAATTTGAAGACTAGATGGATGGCAATCACACACAGGGGCCATTGGCCAGAGCTAAGGAGCCAGGATGCAGGATGGGTCACCAGCTGAGGTCAGGATATGCCCTGGAACTCCTGAGAGGCATTTGGGAGCCCCATGGACAAGCCTTTCCCCAGGCTCCTGTGCTAGGCTTTGTTGAATTATGACAACCCCATACTTGTCACTTCACTTCATTTTTCTCATCTAAAAAATGAGGGGGTTGAAGGAGAAAGTCTGTAATTCTTTGTCTATTGCCTCCCACCTAGAAGTCTATTTTGCACTTCGGATCCCAGCCTGTGTGAATAATGGATGCTCCACAGTGTTTCACATTTGGTTTTTTAGTTTCTATAAATTTATAAATATTTTTTTCAAAAGCAGTATTTCAAACACAACTTAATTTGTGTTCCTAGCTCCACTTCACAAATGAAGCAATTTAAACTTGTGCAGTTAAGCCACTTGTCCAAGGTCACCCGGCTAACAAATAATGCCATGAGATTAAAACCCAGGGCTGCCAGATTCCAAACCTCTCTACTGTAGCATTTTTCCCTACCATATAGAAGAACCAGTGCTAATGAATTTAAATAATAAGGCTTACTAAAGGGAGAACCAGAAATTCGAGAGATGAAAAAAGATAGGTTTGAAATAGAGCCTGTGACTTCCCATCCTACAGTGGACCTGAAGGAAGCGGGGAGGCAGAGACGATAACGACATGAAATAGTCTCATGTCAGGTTAATATGGAAGCAGAAGAAAACAGAGAAAATATGGGGGAATGCTGCTTATGATGGTTTAGAGAACAAGGAAGTGAACAAAAATGTGTGCAAGAACCTCAGCGTAGCACTACAGAAAAATGGACCATGTCAGGAGCTGCCAGGCAGAAACAGGCCATCAAATGCAAGGAGGCATGGACAGGGACAGCACCTATCAGCAGGTTTGTCTAAAGCAGTGGTTCTCAACCTTCCTAATGCCACGGCCCTTTAAACAGTTCCTGTGGGTTGCGATCCACAGGTTGAGAACCACTGGTCTAAAGAGTTCACAAATTACCTTGTAGAGACTTGCAGAGCTTTGCCAGATAACAAGGGGAAAGTCTTTAGCACAGAGTGTGCTTATCGTATGATTCCGTTATAGGTGGAACAGTAAAGCAGCGACTGCACCTGTTAATTTGTGGGAGAGCTCTAGTTTCAAAGGTTCTGTACGATTAACAGTGACACATGAAGATAACGTTGAGATTTTGCTTTTGGAGAAAGTAAAATCACTATAATTACATCACGCCTTCTCTTAAAAGAGGTATAGAATCTTAATCCACGTGTCAAAAAAGATGAGCTACAGACTTTTTATTCAAATAAAGCTACATATTAGGGGAAAATGTGCAGGAAAAAAGCAGAGAAACTGTACGTGGAGATGGAGGGAGACAAAATGACACAGATTGATCTGAAGTCATTTTGGAGTCCCTCAAAAAGCTGGGTGAGTGAGCTACTCAGCGAAAGTCAAAAATGAGTCTCTGGGTGGGACAACTGTCTCAGGAGAGAGTACAGGAACTCAAGATCCAAAAGTGTTTGACAGTGGATTCTACACAGCAAACAACTAAATCCAGAGGGAACACAGAGAGATGGATTCCCTAGATTAGAAGTGGGGAAATACACTCTCCCGAAAGGAATGGAGTATTGCAAGTAGTGAACTTGGGTGCTGTGATTTAGCATGAGAGTGGGGAGGTAGGGGGTGAGGGGTGAGCCTGGCTGGGAGAGACTGGGCAAGGGAATGAAAGAAAGTTCATCTTTTGGACCTGATCAAGGCCTTGCTCTTTCTGTTTAATTCTCCTTCGAATGTCAGCTGATAAAGACTTGAAGTAGTATTGACATCTTAGTATGGGATTCTGAAAACCAATTTGAGTCTTCGCCTCAGTTTGGAAGAAAGTGTCGCAGAGAGGTGAGTCGGGCCTCTACAGTCAGCCTGTGCGGGTTTGAATGCAGCCCCTTCACCTAACTAGCTGCCATCCTGGAGAGACCTCTCACTGGCAGGCACGTCACATCTCTGTGCTTCATTTTGTCCACATATAAATTGAGGATGATGATACAAAACCACAGTTCTAATTTCTGAAGAGCTTGGGAAACCAAATGATTTTTCACCAATTATTTGGTGGCAAAAGGTGACTTGAACTGACGCAAGGCTATCTATACTTTTATTTTTGTTACCTTGTGTGAACGTAGATTTCACGGCAGAAATACTGTTGGATTGTAGGGTGCTGTTCATATCTCACTTGGAGGTTTCCAAATTCTGAAATACATTTGGCTCTAAGAGTTTTGGGTCTATAGTCCTTTCTTCATAGGGCCAATACACGGATGAGAATTAAATGTGTCAATTCATATGGAGCACTCAGAAGAGTGCCTGTCAACTATTTGCAACTTAACAAATGTTGCTTATTATTATTACTATTATCGTTTCTTTTCCAAAGGCCTACCTTGTAGGAGGATGTGAGCTGAGGAATTGCCAACATAATAACATCTACAGCAACTTATCAATATTTAGGTCACTAATTATCAACCGTGTGCTGTGAACATTTTTAAAGATCATCTATTAAATTATTTTAGAAGGAGGTTCAAAGCACAATATGTTTTTTCGATCAACATAATTTAAGTGTGTTGTGGAAGTTTAACTACAGGTTCAAGTGTGGTATGAGATAAAAAGGTTGAAAAACACTGATTTAGGTGAATGGGAGGGTCCCCCATTTGGGTGTGTGCACTAGGCTGTGAGCATGTCTTAGATATGCTTGGAGGACTGGTGACAGGGAGAAGGATGCCTGATAGGGTTCTGGAAATTGAGACTTTCCTGGAAAACAAAAAAATGCATCCTAAAAGGAGAATGAAGGGACACAGGTTTTGTTTGAAGCTCAGAGGCCTGAGTGAAAGGATGATTCAGAATGCTGCACGGCATCTCTGACTCAACACTCCAAACTCCCATGCACCTGTTCTGAGTCCCAGCAAAAGGGGGCTCAAGGAAAGAGCAAGCAACAGTTGGTCCCATGGACTCAGCATCCAGGGGCAGCATCTGCAGCTCTGGGGTCTGGCAGATGCTCCTGCAGTGTGCACGTGGGTGGCTCTTTGGCAGGCACCTGTGCACCAGCAGCACCTCCAGTGGACATAGGCGACCTTGCCACCCTTTGGGCATCTGCAGGGACCAGAAGAGGCTGGCAGAGTTTGAGAAAGGGCAGCGGAGAGGAGAAAATAGAGAAATATTGTTTTCTAAACTATTCTGTGACTCTACTTTTACTCCCAGACTGCTATGACCTGGGAACTACAGACTTCAGCTAGAAGGTAGTAGAGTAAACAAAAGAAAGGGAAAGAAGTTGTTACTAAAAATAAGAGACCATATCTGGGTTGTAGTTAAGCTGCTTTCAAATACTTTCCCAAGCCAACAAGTCGTGTATGACTCCACACTGGAGCCTCTCTTCACACCAGGCCGCCAGTGGCACAGATGAGCCACTAGGCAAAACTTCCAAAGTGAAAGGCAGTGCTAGGAAAAGGAATTTTCAAGTTTATGTAGGAGCATTTGTGTTTCTCCCAAGTAAAGTAAATGCTATTTTCAAATGTGCTTCCCTTGGCCGAATGTTCTTTTCTTTTTCTTTCTTTCTTTTTTTTTTTTTTTTGAGACGGATCCTCAAGCTATCCCCTTGGGTAGAGTGCTATGGCATCATAGCTCACAGCAACCTCCAACTCCTGGGCTCAAGCAAGTCTCCTGCCTCCGCCTCCCAAGTAGCTGGGATTACAGGCGCCCGCCACAACACCCGGCCATTTTTTGGTTGCAGCCATCATTGTTGTTTGGCGGGCCCGGGATGGGGATTCGAACCCGCCACCTTAGGTGTATGTGGTTGGCGCCTTAGCCGAGCCCGAATGTTCTTTTCTTAGCGTGATTAAGAGTGGATTGACTCAAATTGCAACACAGCCACTGTCAATGATAATGCAGGATTATGTTAACACTCCTGGGGCTTAATGATGAATGAGTCAGATGTCAGGCTCTGACAAAAGGCTCACTCTTTAAGGAAGAGGGGCCTAGTTCTGGAACATTATTAATTTCTGAAGCTTAAATGCAGGGTAACTGGATTTAGGAGGTTAATCTCTATTTTATTATACTTCCTTCTAATAGATTTTGGCTCCTTCTCTCTCTTCCGAGCACATCAGGTGTTATCTGATAGACTTAACACACACACACACATTCTTAATTTGGCTACTGAGGAGTTTCTACAAGAAAACTCTCAATCCCCAGATTTTTCTCTCTCTAGCATAATTCAGAGAGAAGCTGATACTCTGGCTGGGTGCAGTGGCTCAAGCCTGTAATTCTAGCACTTTGGAAGACTGAGCTGGGTGGATTGCCTGAGCTCACAGGTTTGAGACCAGCCTGAGCCAGAGCAAGACCTCATCTCTAACAATAGCCAGGCATTGTGGTGGGTGTCTCCAGCTACTCAGGAGGCTGAGGCAAGACAACTGCTTGAGCCCAAGAGTTTGAAGTTGCTGTGAACTATGATGCCATGGCACTCTACCAAGGTACCACAAAGTAAGACTCTGTCTCTAAAAAAAAAAAAAACCTGATACCTTTGGCCAAGGGGTTTATTGGGGTGATTAGAGCACGAATGTACATACTCCAGAAACCTAAATCATGAGGCTCCAGAGAGACAGGACTATGGGAGAGCTGAAGGGGGTTATGGCCCGCAGGAGCTAGGACCTCACATCTGGAGTGTCTAGAAAACTCTCCAGATATGGTCAGAAACTTCACAGAGGACTGGATTAAAAATGAGCTGGCTCTAGGGCTGTGAGGCTGAAATTTGGATAAGCACGAGAGCCTGTCTGGATTCTGGAGGCAAGAGATGCTCCAGATGGACGTTTCCAGGTGAGCACGTGCCTAGGTGTTTCAGAGGCCAATGACAGTGAGGTTGGAGGAGGCTATGAAGAGCAGGTAGAGGCAGAAGAGCAGGGTGTCCATCATGTGGCTGAACTGCACTCACAGCTCCACCCGGCGCTGCTTCTGGGCCTCCTGCTCCCGCTGGGCCCCTGTCCCTCCTGAGACCCTGGTCAGCGCTGCCTCTCCAGGGCCTGGCGCCTTCCCCACCAACTCTGCTGGCTCCTTCAGGCCTGGGGAAAGGACAGAGACTCAGCCAGGGCTGGGAAGGTCACCTTCCCGGGGAGGGAGGCAGGGGCAGAGAAGCAAGTGTGGGGTCTGCCTTCCCTCACCAGGCGGCTGGGCGGGGGGTGAGGCCCAGCCCCTTAATTCTCTTCTGGGGTATGGCAGGCACAGGGCAAAGTAGACCCCTGGGGGGAAGGTGGGCCTGTGTGAGGGCCAAAGGCACCACCTTGGACTTGTTGCTTCCTCTTTCCCAGAGGACTTTTTCCAGGATGCCTTTTCACTCTGACCTAGTACCATGCTCCTCCCTTGCTTCTGTTCTCTTGATGGAGGGAGGAGCCATACTGATGAGGGGGGTACCTGGCAGGAAGTGAGTCACCCATCCTGTGCAGGAGGATGCTGGAGCCCAGCAGAAGGGTCACTTTGAATGGGGCACGATTCTCACTCTCCCCTGGCAAGGAGAAACAGAGGGTGTTGATAGCAACAGCAAGCCACGGGGCACCAGGAGGTTTATGAGGCTGGGCCTGTACCTAACGGACACCTGGCAGGAAGGAAAAGGAGAGGCAAATAAGAAGGCTCAGAGGCTGCCAGGCCAGGTAAGAGCAAGAGTTGGGATTTGTCCCAGATCAAACTGTCAAGTGAGGAAAGGTTCCTTCCTGACCCTGTCACTGTTCCGTCTCTCCATCCAAAGACATCTCCCAGGTTTGACTCTGCCATGCCCTTTACCACTGGAATGTATCTCCTTCCCTCTTAGCCAAGGGTGTCAACTTCCGCCACTTAAATTTTTATTCCAATGTGTTCCTAGCAAGACTGTGGGACTAGATACTTAGGCATCATATGTGTTTTCTCTTTTTATTTGTTTGATTTTCTCATCAAGGTCTAATTTCTAAGATTCTGCAGGTGGGCATGTAAGATCAATGGAGGGGAAAGCAGATAATGAAATACATTTTGGGGTTGTCAGGTTTTGGAATTATAACATCCCTAAGAGAGTGTTTCATAACTCTTTCTACCATATCTTTTAAAAAATAAATAAAAATTCCTGCCTTCTGAAAAGTTCTGATAGCCCTCGAGGAATGGGAAGCTCACCTTCTCTGTGAATCACTGACGTGGAAGCTTTGTTCTGTCCTCAAGGGTAGATTTAGTTAACATTTACTGAATACCAGCTATTGTTCTTATACTGGAGACATATCAGTGAAGAACATGATGAAAGTTCCTGCTGTCATGGAGTGTACTTTCTCAGGGGAGAGCTTACATTCCAATGGGGGGCATAGAAGATTACAACTAGGGCTCCTAAGCTCACATAGAAAATTATTTGGTCACTAAGGGTCATCTTAGTGCTCTTCGGGTGATACCCAGAAGTACACACTCCTGCTTGCTCCGAATGAGGCTCTACGATGTGTTTGAAAGCTCTTGCACTCTGTCTCCATGCCCAGCACCGTGTTCTCTCCTACAAAGGAGACCCAGACACTCAGCCTCCCCCAGGCTCCCAAGTCCCTTGCCCAGATTGAGCTTGCTTACCACTTAGCTGCCAGCCCCCTTTCAGTGAGATCTTCTCTCCGTTCCCAGCTTTCTGTCCTTTTCTCACTCAAGACCCTTCCTCTGCCTCTCATCAGTCTACCTTATGGAGCCTCACTTACCTGTGCAGGCAAAAGAGCTAAAGGAGAGAACGCAGTTCCGTTCATCAAAGGGGAAAGAGAAGATGTCCAGTTTGCAGATGCTGACCACTTGCAGCAGCTCGTTGTATCTGATGTAACCTTCACTGTTGACATAAGCCGTGAGACCTGCAGGTGTTTGATCCATGTTCATGCTGTAAGGGAGAAGGGCAGGGAGGTAGGTGCTGTGGCTTCTCCATCAGACTTGGCCTGCTTTCTCTCTCAGGTCACCCCATTCCTGGCCTCCAACCCCACTCATTCCATTTTTCTCTCCTGTCCATTGCTATACTCTGGGGATTTCTAAGCTCCACAATTCAGACACTTCTCCTCTAAGCTGAGACTTTGTGGAGCCTCAATACATCACGCCCTTCCCTGTAAATGTGGTTTCCTTCTTTCCTTCCTTCCTTCTACCCTTCCCTTCCCTCCCCTCTCCTCCCCTTCCTCTTTCTTTCTTTTCTTTCTTCCCTAAAACTCACAACTCCTTGATGAAAATATCCAGAAGCTACAGGCTCTCATTTGCTGTGCTGAGCTTCCTGATGCCCCCGCCTTCATCTGGGTTCCACCTGATGACCAGATTGTGCCAGATCTAGAGGAAACCATGGCATGAGATAGGCAGGGTGAGGGAACTAGTTTTAGTCTTGCCTTGTCTGCTGCACTTTACCTTCCTTTTCCTTCACTCTCCTGCCTCCTTTCTGGCATCAGCTGTCACATTGCCACTAGCAAAAAGTCTTACTTGCGTCTACTTCTGCCTTGGTGTTCTCAAGGGAACCTTCTCAAGGGAATCCCAAGCCTCTGCATCCCCCGGGATGGACTGGCTTTCAGGACCTTCTCCCTGCACCCCATCTCTCTGCCCTCCTAAACTGGCAGAATAATCAGGATAATCAGATGTTTTGTGTTTTCATTGTTGGTCTGACTGTTTGAACTTGTCTAATTTGTGGATATTCTCAGCTTTATCCAATATAATCTGCAAAGTTGGACCCAGGAGTAGGAAAAGGAGGTACCATAGAAAAGTAAAGGGGAAACTGAGTCTGTCTTATCCTATTATCCTATGGAGCCACAGGAACGATGTCATCAGTTGAAGATGTGCATCCTGGAAAGACCGTTTCCATCCAGGGTCATTAACTCTAGAAGGGCAAGTCCAATGCCACCACCAACCCCTTCATTGTTCCCCAGGCTGTTCCATGTGGCAATTCAGATTTTTAAATCATAAACTACTGAAAAACGTAGGTCAAAACAATCCACAGTACATGAGAAATGTAAGTGAAAAACCCAATATGAGGGCCCATTGGGAATATGTTTCTTCTGGAATATTCTAAAAAGAACAGATTTTCCCTGCAGTGATGTCATTGCAGCATTCTTTATCACACCTCTCTATCCTGTAAAATGCACCTCTCATTTTTTAACACTTTTAAAAAATTTTTTTCAATTTTTACTGTGTTAAAATATACATAACATAAAATTTACTGTCTTAACCATTTAAGTATACAGGACAGTGGCATTAAATATATTCATATAATTATGCAGACATCACTAGCATCCATTGCCAGAATTCTTTCATCTTGCAACATAAACCTCTGCACCCATTAAACAGTAATGCCCTATTCCTCCCTCTCACCATCCCCTGGCAACCACCATTCTGCTTTCTATCTTTATATAAGTAGACTCATACAGTATTTGCCTTTTTGTGACTGGCATATTTCACTTAGGATAACATCCTCAAGGTTCACTCACAGTGTAGCATGTGTCAGAATTCTCTTCCTTTTTAAGACGGACCAATATTCCACTGAATGTATATACCCCATTTTATCTATCCACCCTTTTGTCAATAGACACTGGGATTGCTTCCACATTTTATAGTAATTCTGCTGTACACATGAACATACAAATACCTTTTTGAGACCATGCTTTAACTTCTTTTGAGAATACATTCAGAAGTGGAATTGTTGGACTGTATGGTAATTAGTATTATTATTATTTTTTTTGAGACAGAGTGTTACTGTTTCACCCAGGATAGAGTACCATGGCATCATAGCTCACAACAATCTCGAACTCTTGGGCTCAAGCAATTCTCTTGCCTCAGCCTCCCCAGTAGCTGGGACTATAAGTGCCTATCACAACCCCTTCTAGTTTTTCTATCTTCAGTAGAGACAGTGTCTTGCTCTTGCTTAGGCTGGTCTTGACTCCTGAGCTTAAGTGGTCTATCAGCCTCGGCCTCCCAAAGTTTTAGGATTACAGGCATGAGCCACTGTGCCTGGGCATTGTATGGTAATTCTATTTTAAATTTTTTGAGTCACCACCATACTTGTCTTCCATGGCAGCTGCGCCATGTTGCATCCCAACCATCAGTGCACAAGGATTCCAATTTCTCCATGCCATTACCAACACTTGTTATTTTCTTGTTTTTTTTTAATAGTAGCCATTCTAATGAATGTGAGATAGTATCTTACTTTGATTTTGATCTGCAATTCCTTAATAATCGGTTTTATTGAGTACACATCTTTTTATGTGCATATTGGCTATTTGTGTATCTTCTTTGGAGAGATGCCTATCAAGTCGTTTGCTCATTTTTTAATTAGATTGTTTTTTTATGTTGTGAGTCTCTCATTTTATGAAACCAAATCAGAGGATCCACTGTTTACCACTAGACCACTGCAATATTGGGTGAGGACTCACTGTTTTTAAGATGGCAGGCAGAGTAAAGGAGATGTTGATATGAATGGAGACACTATAATTGATGACTGGTCAGAAGCTCTTTCTGTCAAACCCTGTTTGGAAGGAGCAGGGTCCACCCCAGGTGGTGAAAATCTGGGCAATTGATGATGAAAGTCTTGCCTCTTCCTATGGAGAGCAGAGGGTCTTTGAGAGGAAGGCCAGGCCTGGGGCCTATCAAGTGCTTCTGCACAGAGAGAAAAACAGGGATACTGGGGGGAGCACATAAGCTCCCCCTTCCTGATCAAGGGAGGATGAGCTGGTCTGGTAGGCAAATGGTGGAAGCTGATGAGGTGAGCTGAGTCAAGGATCTGTTCTCAAGTCCATTGTTTCTGTCCCGATGCAAAAGTTGTCCAGATGTGTATGCAAACTCAGCCCTGACCACTGCTTTATACTGTTCTGCTCTGTAATTGACCATCTCACCACAAACCTCTCCACCTTCACTGAATATCTTTCCATTGCTCAGCTCTGCCTTTGAGCCATGTAGGTGATAATCAGTGACAAATTTTACAATCACAGTTCTCCTCTGCATTGTATGCATAAGGCACAGATTGTCATAAATTAACAATAAGGGAAGTAATCTGGTAGGTCATGTGAGATGGGACCTCAAGAAGCACCCCAGTTTTTCAATTTAATGAGTATTTACTGTGACTCAACTATGTGCTGTGATTATTCTCTTCTAACACTGGGTGGTCTTCATACCAAGTCTACCTTAAAGACAGTTCCTTGATACTCACTTTATCTTTTCTAGTCAGACTTTATGCCAGGCACCCTCGAACTATGGCCCAGCCCGTGGGCCACATGTAGGCTGTCTAGAACATTTATCTGGCCTGCCAGGTGTTTTTGCCACTGCTGCCTGTCCTGCTTAGCAGCTGACTCATCCCAGGGCCCGCAGTCTGGCCCTCCAATGGTCTGAGGGACAGTGAACTGGCCCCCTGTTTAAAAAGTTTGAGGACCCCTGCATATAATACGAACAGATAACTGTGTGGCAACGTCTCTGGTAGAGTTCATTTTTATCTCTCTCTGATGTTGTCCTATCCCCATTGCTCATTTTTATTAATGCACAAGAAAAATATTTTGGCTGGGAAAATTATACTGAAAAGGTTTCCTTATGCTGCAACAGAGCTTCTCACTGACCTCCTTCCCCTTTAGATCTTCTCTGGTCCATTTCCTTTGGCTTCAAGGGAGTTGAGAAAGAATAATTTTCTTTCTCTTAACATTAGTTAATACTCAGAGACCATAGGGACAGCTTATATGCCTGGAAAGCTCTGAGATATGGGGAAGAAGAAGAAGCATAAGGAGTGAAGAAGTAGCCAAAGAGAAGAGTCATCTCCTTGTTAGGCTCCTAGGAAGAGATTCAAAGCTGTCAGTGTCATGAGTTTTTATCTTTACCAAATGAATGTTCAATCATTAGTTATCTAGGAATAATAAAAGCTTATTATTTTTATTAGTTACATGATATTAACTTATATATCATTTTAGATAGCTGTTTTATATAATAGAAACTCTTTGTTTCCCAGGAGTTATGTGTCTGCTTTGCTGTTGGTCTTACCCTGCCCTACCTTGCAGCAGCAGCTGGAGGATGAAACAGGAGAAATCCTTTCCCTTGGATCCAGCCCCTTTCCATCATCCTCTCCTTGCCTCTTCTCTGGGAACTTGCTGATGATGTTCACCTTAAAAGACTCCAGAGCCACACCTCAAGCCCTACCTGAATAATATGTCAGGTGGCATTTACCACCTCTTTAACAAGTATCCCCGATGACAAGAGAATGTCATGGAAGAATAATCTACCCTGTGCTCCATCTGGGCCTGAGTCTAGTCTCCAAGAATAATCTGACAAATCAGTTTGGAGAGGGAAAGGCAAAAATATTTGGTCACTGGAGCAGTGCTAATGGTCTCCTCATACTTTAAAGTCACTCTGGCATATAATGCATCACTGAAAGTCACACTATACCTACTATTGCCTCAAAGTGGAACATGCCCTTACTTAACCCTGCTGCCATCTTTCAAAAAAAAAATGTGCCGGGGGGTGGGGAGTCCTTTCGTGTAGAATCTACTTCAGACACTGAGGTTTTAAGGATGACTTCAGTACTGGCAAGTCTTCACTTCTGATTCTTGGTGTGCATCAAAAGCAATTTGGGGCTCGGCTCCCATAGCACAGAGGTTAAGGCTCCAACCACATGCAGTGGGGCTGGCGGGTTCGAGCCCAGCCCACGCCTGCTAAACAATGACAACTGCAACAAAAAAATAGCCAGGCCTTGTGGCAGGTGTCTGTACTCCCAGCTACTTGGGAGGCTGAGCCAAGAGAATTGCTTAAGCCCAAAAGGTTGAGGTTGGTGTGAGCTGTGACTCCATGGTACTCTACCAAGGGTGACATAGAGGGATTCTGCCTCCAAAAAAAAAAAAGCAATTTGGACCCAAGTCTACTGAAGGGAGTGATTAATGGATAGGGGTGGTGGCAGAGGTAATACTCTCTCTAGTGGAGGTTGACTTATGATTATAAAGAAAGTGTCACGAGCTAGCCTGAAAGCTTACATTATTTTTGGTCTTGCTGGTGTTTTTAAGAAATTAGTTAGTTGGGACGGGGCGCGGTGGCTCAGGCCTGTAATCCCAGCACTCTGGGAGGCTGAGGCAGGCAGATTGCCTGAGCTCATGAATTAGAGAACAGCCTGAGCTAGATCAAGACCCTGACTCTAAAAATAGCCAGGCATCATGGCACGCACCTGTAGTCCCAGCTACCGGGGTGGAGGGAGGTGGGGTGTGGGGGAGGTTGGGGTAGGGTTGGGGGGCTGAGGCAAGAGAATCAATCACTTGAGTCCAGAAGTCTGAGGTTGCTGTGAGCTATGACACCACAGCATTTTACCTACGGGGGGAGGGGGGTGACAAAATGAGATTCTGTCTCAAAAAAAAAGTGAAATTAGTTAGTTGTCCAATACTTAAAAATGGAGAGATTTCACATAAAAAACTTATTTCTCCCTTCATTTGAAAAATAAGATCTAGCAACACTGGGCTCATATTTCTGATATTTCTGGTTGACAATGATTTGACAGAGATAAGAAGTGGTTAGCTCTTTTTTTTTCTCAAGACGTAGTCTCACTCTGTTACCCTGAGTAGAGTGCTATGGTGTTATAATGCACAGCAAACTCAAGTTCTTGGGCTCAAGTGATCCTCTTGCCTCAGTTTTTCATTTTTAGTATAGAGGAGGTCTCGCTCTTGCTCAGGCTGGTCTCAAACTCCTAAGCTCAAGCAATCCACCCACCTGGGCCTCTCAGAGTGAAAGGGTTACTGGTGTGTGCATTCGCACTCAGCTGGTTAAGCTCTTTGAATAAAACATAGTCTCCCTAGGTCATCACAGTCTCCATCACCCACTACTGTTTTATACTTGGCCAGCTCCCCTCATTTATGTTAGCTCCTTGGCCCCTCTGTAGGTGTTTGAGTTTGCCTTCAAGTGTTAAGATTTTCTTGTGTGATACCTAAGCAGCCTGGAGAAGTAATTCCAAAATACCATTCCATGCCTAGGTAGTCATAGATCTTATCAGATTTAGGGTGTGCAATTATTTGGTTCATAGTGGAAAGCAGACATTTTGTGGTTAAGTGGGCCAAAGTTATCAGTGGCTTAACCTGCTTTATTCTAGAATTATTTCTGGCAGGGAAAGCTTTAGGGAAGATAATCAGTGGCTCAGGGAAAAAAAGGGAAAGCAGTTGATGAAAAAGCTTTACAGATTAATGTAACATAACAAGAAACATCTAAGACCAAATCCTTTCTTTTTTGTTTTACTTTAGTTTTAAATTTTATTTCAGAATATTACAGGGGTACACCCATTTGGTTAAACACTTTGATTTCATACATTTTAAGTTAAAGTTGTAAGGGTGCCCTTCACCCAAAAGGTGTGAATTTACCCAACCTCTCCCCTCACGACTTGATTTCTTTATGTTTCACTTCCACACGTGCACATGAGTTGATTGGCAAGTTCTAATCTAGTACCGAGTACATGTGGTGTTTGTTCTTTTATTCTCGCAACACTTCACTTAGAAGAATGAAGACCAAATCCTTTCTACGAGAGCCACATCACACCCCCTCACCCTCAGTTTCCTTCTCTCTACAGTTGGAGGATAAACCTCTGTTGCAGGGGTCTTACATGGTTGGAGATGATGCATGTATAGTGCCTTGCCCATCGTAAACAATTAATAAATTGAAGCAGAAATAACAGCTACAAATGGCAGCAATAGATGTCATGTCTAGCCTAAGATTTCCCAGCTTGCTTTAGCCTAAAAGGAATATTCCAAATTTAAGATGCCTGGGTTGAGTGCAGCAACCCTAGTTCCTGTGAGCATAAGAGCCCTTTTCTCTTAGCCTCATTCAACTAGTAGTCAATAGGATTCCCCCTTCGGCTCTTCTCAGCATCACTCTTCATCAGGAATCCCTTTTCCTTTGGAAAGTTTGCGTTTTGTTTTGTTTTTTCTTTCTTTAAAAAATTACTTTAGATCAGCATTTGCCAAAGCATTTTCTGCAGAACAGTAGTTCTACAGCACATTAAATACTGTTCCTAAAAAATTATTTTTGTTATTTCAAGTTCATGTTAAATCTGAGAAATGCTGAATTAAACAATACTAACTAGCTTTCATTGTTGTACAGTTTCTCAGAGTATTAAACTAAAATATTAATGTGACTTTTAAATATCATATATATTACATAATTTTCTAAACTCAGTTGACTTTGGAAATTCTTTTCTTTCAGAATGTCTTGCAAGACTAGTATTCCATGGGTTATTTGGGGGGAAAGACTACTTT
The DNA here is from genome assembly GCA_963574575.1 of Galagoides demidoff. Classification (NCBI taxonomy): domain Eukaryota; kingdom Metazoa; phylum Chordata; class Mammalia; order Primates; family Galagidae; genus Galagoides; species Galagoides demidoff. Next base: position 44,213 of record CAUYQV010093745.1, on the reverse strand, counting down.
AGGCAAATAGAAATCTAGAAGAAAAATACTTGAATAATTTGTCGCCAACTTGCTACAGATAGAATATAGAATGCAGGCAGTACATATATAAATAAATCGAGGCATTTCTATAAATAAATGAAGGCAATTAGACAAGTATTTTAAAACTTGAAGATTGGTTAGAACTACAGGACATTGGCTCGTTGCCTGTGGCTCAAGTGGCTAAGGCACCAGCCACATATACCTAAGGTGATGGGTTCGAATCCAGCCCCGGCCCGCCAAACAACAATTATGGCTGCAACCAAAAAATAGCCGGGCATTGTGGCGGGCGCCTGTGGTCCCAGCTACTCGGGAGACTGAGGCAGGAGACTCGCTTGAGCCCAGGAGTTGGAAGTTGCTGAGCTGTGCTGACATGGCACTCTACCCAGGGGGACAGCTTGAGGCTCTGTCTCAAAAAAAAAAAAAAACCCCAAAAACAAAAAGACAGAACTACAGGACACTATAAGCAAGTAGGAAGTAAAATAGACATAAATTTCAAGCTATTTCTGAATCCCTGAGCAATTTAAACTTCAACTGACTCAAGGAGGAATCTTTTTTGTTCTTTCCCTTTCGATCAATGATCTACCAGCTGCAGGCCACATGCTGTCCACGTAGATCTAGATTTAGCATGCAAGTTTTAAAAGATGCCTTGTTATCACTACGTCTCAAATATGCCCACACGGTAACATTAGTAGCTGAAAAGTAATGCTGATTTTGCTCATAGGCAGTCTCTCATTATCAATGAAAGATATGATTTGTGTTTCAAGAATACATCTTTTGTGAATCTCTCTAAATGCAGAATATAAATGTGTTAACACAATAACTAAGAAAATGACATGAAGGCTATGTTAACCAGTTGGATGAAAGGATTTCAAATTGTATATAGAAACAGCACTCTGTACCCATGATAGTATTAATGTACACAGCTACGATTTAATAAAAGAAAAAAAGGGGGGGGGAAAGAAATATTGTTGTAGGTAGGGATAGAGGGTAAACCATAGTTTTAGTAGTTTGTATGGGCAGACACGATGCTAAGTGCTTTGCATACATTTTTCTCATTTACTTCTCAACGGTACCCACACCTATGAATAAACCTGGAGAAAAACAAACAAAAATAAAACTAAAAAAAAAAAAAGAATACATCTTTTTTCCTTATAGGGCTCAATAATTGATTTATTTTAATTGGAAAAGTAAGTGCAACCTGAATAAATTTTTAATTTTCTTCAACTGAGGGAAGGCGTGGTGGCACATGCCTGTAATCCTAGCACTATGGGAGGCTGAGGCGGGTGGATTGCTTGAGCTTATGAGTTCGAGACCAGCCTGAGCAAAAGCCAGACCCTGTCTCTACTAAAGATAGAAAAACTGAGGCAAGAGGATCATTTGAGCCCAGGAGTTGGAGGTTACTGTGAGCTATGACACTACAGCACTTTACCCAGGGTGACAGCTTGAGACTCTGTTTCAAAAAAATTTTTTTTCTTCAACTGACATTCATGCTAAAAAGTTGTTATCACCAATGTAGGCCAAAGTTGTCTATCTCTTCTTCTGATTAAGAGCTCTTATTTATAAAATAATACACTCGAAAAGTTTTGGAGAATGATTGGAAGTGACCATTCTTCTAAATATGCCTAGGGTCATTTTTTGGAGAGGGTTCCATCTTGGCGGAACTATTGGTTCTGGCTTCTCTGGCTTAGAAGGGATCTTCTTTCCACTCACGTGGTGACCTGAAAGATGCCCAGCCCAGACTTCCCAATAATATGAGAGAACTCTCGATACACATCTTCTCATTAGAGGTGTTAGACTTACTGTATCATTTTTCAGTTGAGTAAGTAATTTCCAATTGTCATTCTGGGAGGATTGATATCTCAAGACCTGTCTTTGGGCTGTGATGCATATTATTTTAGCTGAAATAGATTTAGGAGGCGGTTGTAAGTGGAAGGAACAGCTAGAGTAAAAACATGGAAATTACAGTGTTGTCAGGACCTCAGCTTCGACAAGGAGCGTGACTGGAGATGAGGCGCGGTATCACGTTGGGCCAGATCACAGAAGGAGTTGCATACCAAGCTAAGATTTGGTTTTAATCTATAGCCCAGTGTTTCCCAAACTCAAATACGACTTAGACTTAAGAGAAAAAAAATTCTTTCAAATCTCTTTTTATTGTTATTTATATTACACTATACTTAAGTATGTTTATTTATAAAATCCTGTACAAATCCGTATGCTTATAGCTCGTATACCACTATAAAGTTAAATTGACAAGTTATCTACATACACTGCAAAGTCTACACAACACTAATGTAATTTTTTTTTTTTTTACTAAAGTAAGATAATTGTTGCAAAATTTTCTCCCTCTTTTTAACAAGAAGCTAGTTATTGAACACCTATCTGTTATTTTGGAAGGACCAACCTAATAATGCATCTCAATGTAACAGTACTTTAAAAACATTTAAGAAGCAATTCTTCATTTTATACTCTACCCTTCCTGCTGATGAAGTAAGGTAACAAGAGAAGTTGATACTACGAAGTGGGAAATAAGCCACACTTCCCTTCATGATATGAATATGTGATATGACTTATCATAACATGCCTATACTACTATGTACTTTATGAAGACTCAACTTCTCTCTCTGCTGTTCTCTATATAAATACTGTGCATCTTTTGGCTGTGTAACATGCTATGGTGTCTTTGGCTTTCATTTGGCATCATTTACAACTTAAATCTTCTTTTCTAATTGCTGGGACCATTAAAGAGGTGCTTCATTCTTTCACACTGTATTGTTTCCATGAAGTCAAATAAATGATTGATTTATTGACCAACTTAAAAAAAATCTTACTCCATGAAAATGTCTTTCATTGCAAAACTGGTCTGCAAAAGAGAGCTTTTGTCTTTATAACATTGCACATGAGCGCCACAGCGGATCCTTACCATTGACATTAGCTCCTGACAAGTTGGCAGGAGGCTATTGTGGTAGAGCACTTCTCCTGCCAACGAACAACTGCCATCCATCCAGTTCTACAACCAGGAACCCTGGTATTACTCTTGGCACCTCTCTTTCTCATTTCACTGTATCTAACCCATCAACACGTTCTGCTGATTTTTTCTCTTGAATTTCTCTCAAGTCCTTCTACTTCTTTCCATCTTTTCCAATCTAACCCAGTTCAAGCCATGATCTCTTTCCTTAGAGGACAACAGTCACTCCTAGCTGTCTTCTTCTCTCCCATTTCACTTGGTCTCTAGTTCACCTGCCAGCCACTGTGCAGTTTTCAAAATATAAATTCAATTTCTCAACTCTAACGCTATTCACCCTTTATACCCTTTCAATGGTTGTCTTTTGCTCTTCCTTTAAGGACCTATATCATGGTCTACAAGGCCTTTGGAGATGCTCCATACCTTTTACCACCACCTGGCTTAATTGTTACCTCTGCTTGGATTGCTCTCCACCACCTCTGCTGTCTTCACTAACTCTTACTATCCTTCAAATGTTACATACACTTCCTTTTCTAGGATTTATCCCAGTTATAATTTAAATGTTGATTAATGTTTATTTGGGAGTCTAAGCCCCATGAAGGCAGGAAACTTGTTGGTTTTAGCTCCATTGTATTTCCATTAATTCTGAATAAATGAGTATATTAAGTGCATTACACAAGTTAAATATTATTTAACAATATACACCTCTTTGCATTGTAGCACAGATTCTCTAGCCCCTTGATGGAGGTTTGGGGAACATCATCCCCCTAACATTTCACAACATAAGCACATTTCCAGGAGGGAGTGTTTTGTAATTAATATCATGTAAATAATTCAAGTATAATTCTTTGGTTCAGGCAATTCTTGGACAGATCCAGATGATGCTACAAGGCAGCACCTGTGGCTCCGTGGGTAGGGCTCCAGTACCATATACCGAGGTTGGTGGGTTCAAGCCCAGCTATGGCCAAACTGCAACAAAAAATAGCCGGGCGTTGTGGTGGGCACCTGTAGTCCCAGCTACTCGGGAGGCTGAGGCAAGAGAATCACTTAAGCCTAGGAGTTGGAGGTTGCTGTGAGCACTGTGACACCATAGCACTCTACCAAGGGAGATAAAGTAAGACTCTATCTCTACAAAAGAAAAAAAGAGAGAGAGAGAGAGATAATACTACAGTGTATTGAAGCCTGGCACCAAGGCTGGATAGTGTTCATCTATTCTTTTTTATAAAAAGTTATACTCGACCAGGTGCAGTGGCTCACACCATAATCTCAGCACTCTGGGAGGCCAAGGCGGGTGGATTGCCTGAGCTCATAAGTTCAATACCAGCCAGGCCAGTGGGGGCACCTATAGTCCCAGCTACTTGGGAGGCTGAAGCAAGAGAATCACTTAAGCCCAAGAGTTTGAGGTTGCTGTGAGCTGTGATGCCACAGCACTCTACCAGGGGCAAGAAAGGTGAGATTGTCTCAACAACAACAACAAAGTTATACTCAATATGTTGGAAGTATTTGAGATTTTAGAAGCTTTGCATTTTATATGATGATATCAGATCTGCAGCTTTGGGGTGATACATACAGTACTTGAGATTCAAAGTATAGTATGCTTTGCTATTTTAATTTTTATTTTCATAATTTTACTGACATTGGGTGTTTTTTCCTATTTGAGTAGCTGCTCCGGCTTCCTCTTCTGTGAACTGTCCATGTCACTTACCTATTTTCCTTTTGGGTTATTTGCCATTTCTTCTTGAGTTGTAGAAACTATTTTGTATTGTTGTAGAATATTTTGTATTTAAAAACTTTGTCAGTTATAATTTGTGGTCTTATCTTTTCATTTAATGGTACATTGTACAGAAGTTTTAATTTTAATACAGTAAAAATATTTCCTTTATTACTTTTTTTTATCTTGTTTAGTTTTTAAAAGTTCTTCCCTATTCCCAATTCATAAAGGCATTTCCTATTTCCTTCTAAAAGTTTTAAAGTTTTTTCCTTAACATTTGAGCCTTTGACCTACCTGAAATTGATTTTCTGTGTGGTATCAAGAGGTAATAATCCCTGAGTTTTTTTCATGTGGAAAACAAATTGTCCCAGTAGTATTTACTGAATATTCTTCCTTTCCCTACTGATTTGTAAGGTTTTCTTGGTCACAGATCAAGTTATACACAGGAAAGAGCCTGTTTCAAGGCTCTTTATTCTATTGCATTGGTCTGTATAAGAACACACTTCTTAGCTTTATGATTTGTTACTATCTTCACATTAGCTATGCATCTAGCTGTATAAAGATGGACAATTTACTTTAGCTCCCTTTAAAAAAGTCTAAAATAATTATACAGAGATAAAATGATTAAAAGAAACAAGAATTGTATGTAAAGGACAGAGAAGGAGGTACAAATGAAACAGAAGTCAAAGGGTCAGTGTCTTGGGAGACTCACTTTCATTTATAAAAAGGAGATGAATTTGCATACCATTCCCCAGGCTCTTCATACTTCTAAAACTGTGATTCTGGGATTTTATCATGTAGAAACTATTCAGCACATCAGGGTAATGGGCAGTAGGGATAAAAGATAAAAAGGCGATAACGCAGGACTGAACCACCAGCAAGAGATCATAAAATGTTAAGTGCCACAGCAGATAATGTTTGGGGCTGGCCAGCGGTGTTGACAACCCTTATCCGGGCAGAAGCAGGCTACGATGACCTTCACGATATTTTCTGGCACAGGAAGGTCTGCGCAAGGTCTGGAAGGCCCTGCCTACAACACCCGGCTGCACGCGAACACAGAGCTGCTGTCAACCCTCCTGGCTGCCCCCAGGGAACACGACTTCGGAGAAGATTCCAGACAAGCTCGCAGGAGCTGGGGAAGGACAGGAGTGCGCTAGGAGCGCCCGCACCGCCTCCAGGGCGCCCGCGGTGCTTCTGGGAAATGTAGTCCTTTGCCGCATACGCGGCCTCAGGCTCCAGGAAGGGGGACTACAATTCCCTGCAGTCGGGGCAAGCTTTGTACAGCGCGCCTGCGCCGTGTGCTGGCCGATGCCGCTATAAAGGCTTGTTTTGCTCCGGGGCTGATGCTCGGGAGCGTGGTTGAGTGGCCGGAGCGGCTGTCCTGGAGCTGGGGCTCAGGTAGGTGACGGTTACTGCTGCACCTCTATCCTGCAGCGCGATTGTCATGGGGGTCACCTCCTTACGTTTACTTGGGGAGTGGCAGGCTGTGGTTGGGGATCAGTTCGGGCGAAGTTGGAAACCCCAGGAACGGGCCTGGCCTCTCCCAACCCACCGCCGCCACCTCCTAGGTGGGCGAACCCCAGGGCCTCGGAGCGAGGCCCAGCGTCAGCAGGCAGGCAGGTGGGGCGCGGATGAGTGGTCGGGGACGCTGGCGACCTCCTCGGCTGCGGCCACCAGGGGGCGCTGCGCTCGCAGCCCGTGGGTGTGGGTCGCAATCGCCTCGCCAGGCCGGAGCTGGCCGTGGGAACGCCCTAGGGCCGGGGCATCCCAGGCGAAGGGGGCCCATCAGAAGCTCCTGGAGGTTGTGGGCCGGCGGCCTGAAGCACCTGGCTCTAGCCCCATACTGAGTACCTTCGAAGTAAGTAATTTTCTTCGTTTTTGCAAACGGGTAAATGGAGGTACGTGACAAGAACGCGCGCGGTAAACCTGTGGCGGAGCCGGGAATGGAGCCCAGATCTCTAGACTATCGTCTAGTGCCGTTTTCACGTCTGCTGCACAGAGCTACGTGCTGTTGTGTATTTATATAGGGGTCATTTGGTTTCTGCGTAGATGGGCAGGCTGGAGGCAGATGGGCGCAGAAATGACTGGGAAGTTTCAGAAGGTTTTGAAAGAGGAAATGGCAAGGTTACACTGGGGTCCATAGCGTGGGTAAAGGTGAGGAAGCTTGCAGGTGCAACAAGTGGATTACTGGGGTGGAGTGCGGTGTGGTATGTATGTGTCCTTTCAGCTTCACAGCTTCCCTGTGCAACTTCAGTAAGATTCCAGAGGTGCTGGAACCTATTGAGGAATATTGTATTGCAGGCAGTTTGGAAACCCCAATCTGGCTAATTAACAGTTCTCATAATCCTGTGCAACTTCTCTCCCCCATACAGTGTATCATTGTATACAGTGTTATCATTGCGCAGAGAGAATTTGCACTTTTATCTCTGAAAAGAGAGTTGATTTAAAAAAAAAAAAAGGCAGCTGGCTTACTGGCCTCAACCCTGTTGATTTTGAGTCTGGGAACTTCTTTGGGGTTCTCCCTTTTTGATTATTCTGCCATTGTCCTTGTGCAGCTCTGGCTCAAATATAAACAAAAGTCTCTTCCCTTTCTCCATTGATAGCTGAGGCAAGTCAGCATTTTTAAAAGATTTTTCAACAACTTAAAAGGGAACATAAGAAAACAGAGAGGCCAGGTGTGGTTGCTTATGCCTGTAATCCTAGCATTCTGGGAGGCACTGAGCTCAGGAGTTGGAGACCAGCCTGAGTAATAGTGAGACCTTGTCTTTACTAAAAATAGAAAAATTAGCCTGATGTAGTGGCCAGTACCTATAGTCCCAGCAACTCAGGAGGCTGAGGCAAGAAGATTGCTTGAGCCCAGGAGTTTGAGGTTGCTTTGAGTTATGATGATGCTGCTCTAAAGTCAGGACAACAGAGCCAGACTCTGTCTAAAAAAAAAAAAAAAAGGAAAATAAGGAAATACAAATAGTATCAATTAAAAGTCTGGCCTAGTGATCCTTGTTTGCTTGCTTCAGGTTAAGGCCTTATTGCTTTCCACACCTATCAGGCTTCCTAGCTCTTCATTGTCCTCTATGTGACATACTCTGTCTTATATTCCAGATACACAGAAGAGGATGTCTTCCTTATGTGCAGGGCCAAGGGACAGTAACTTTGTGCCTCTTTAAGGCCTGATTCTATCCCTTTTTTCCAGGAAATTATAGAGATGGGGATGTTAGAGATAACACATCCCCACTCCCATCATACACAGAGTAACTTGGTCCCTTAGGACAGTTTAGCACAGTCCATCACATTAGTCACGACAGGCACAAAACAATCATTATTTATATCATAACAGGGAAGTCACTTCATCACTGCCAGTCTCTGCTCATAGGCTCTACTAATTCTGTTCTATCCTTTGAAATAAAGTGACGGAAAGAATCTTTGGTTATCATGGCTTCTTAGATAAGTGAGATTGTTCTTCTCGTCATGACATTTCCTATTGTGAATGAAGTACGCTGCCTCCTCTCCCACCTTTGTAAAAAGTAGCATTAATTTTTTCCTCTTCCATAATCAGCTAGGCTTGGGAACCTTTAGAGGAGAAGGTTGGACTTCTGTGATCCTTGTAACAAGAAGGTTCATCTGATCTGCAGACATGGGAGACACTGGCAGATGCCAGGTCTGTTTATAGTTTAGCCTTAATGAGATCTCAATGACGTGATTGCTGCGCTCTTGCTGGGTAAAGCCAGTGTCGTTTATGGTGCAGTTTGTCATTGGACAAGGTGACTTTTCTTTTCTTTCTTTCTTTTTTTTTTTTTAAAGATAAGTAACTTATCATTATCAACTTAGAGTACTTGCACCAGAATTCTGAAAGGTAAGAAGTCCAGCTTTCTTTGTGTTGGAAACATCTCTCTGTGGAGATTTAGTCCTTTTTATTTAGAGGGTTAGTTAGTGTTCTTCTTTTTTCTGATACCTTAAGGAATGATTTATAGTTGTTAGATAGAATAATTTACGGTTGTTAGAATTTTGTGCTGCAATAGTAGTACTTTTAAGTTACAGGGACAGTTAGGGATTTAAGGATTCCAAAAGCCAACAAAGCTACTCTTCTTTAATTTCTAGTGAGGCTGGTCTGAAAGGTGTTTTCTCAGCTTATATCTGGAAAACTGTTGACCACCATAGAGTAGGGGCAACATTTTACAGAGATATGTGTGTGTTTATTTTTTAGAAAATGACCAGGTTGTGGGCGGTGCCTGTGATTCAGTGAGTAGGATGCCAGCCCCATATACTGAGGGTGGCAGGTTTGAACCCAGCCCTGGCCAAACTGCAACCAAAGAATAGCTGGGCATTGTAGTCCCAGCTATTCAGGAGCCTGAGGCAAGAGAATTGCCTAAGCCCAAGAGCTGGAGGTTGCTATGAGCTGTGATGCCGTGGCACTCTACCCAGGGAGAGAAAGTGAGACTCTGTATCAAAAAAAAAAAAAAAAAAGACCAGAGTTGTTGCAGGATATGGATTAGTAAGGCAAACAATGGATTAGAACCGAGCTCCATAGAAACTTAGTAGAACAGGGTGAGGAATTTGTTTTGTTCTTGCTTTTTAATATTAGTTTTATTGAGATGTAATTTATATGCCATAGAAGTCATCCTTTTTTTTTTTTTTTGAGACAGAGTTTCACCATGTCCTCTTCGGTACAGTGCTGTGGCATCGCAGCTCACAGCAACCTCCAACTCTTGGGCTTAAGCAGTTCTCTTGCCTCAGACTCCCAAGTAGCTGGGACTAGAGGCACTGGCCACAAGACCCAGCTATTGTTTTGTTGTAGTTGTCATTGTAGGGCTGGGTTCAAACCCACTAGCTCTGGTCTATGTGACTGGCGCCCTAGCTGCTGAGCTACAGGCGCTAAGCCAGAATTCACCCTTTTAAAGTGTACAGTTCATTAGGGTATTTGCACAGAGTTGTGCAGCCGTCACCACTATCTAATTTTAGAACCTTTTCAGGACCCCAAGGAGAATTTGTGTTTGAAATTATCGTTTTGTATTTTAGCTGGTTAACTTTATGGAGTTTTAAAATAGCATCAGTTAACCTGCTAGTTAATTATAAAACTGCAGAAATGGGATATATTATTGGTAGAATAAGTGTTTTGTAAGTTTTCATTTGGTAAAATTTAGTAGGGGAATTGATGTTTACTTTAAAATCTCAGAATTTGCAATGCTTGGGGCAAACTGAAATTGTTTCCAAAAGTGTTTTAAAAAAGAAAAAGACATGTATACTCCGTACATTACATTGCAGCTTAGATGAAGAGGGTGGGTATCTCTTTAATAGCATGTGTAATTTTTTTAAATTGTTTTTTACTTGAAGGTAGGTCAAGGTAATTTTTCTTGATTCTATTATACTGATTTTTTTCCTTTAAATAAAATGAAAATCTTTGAAAATACTTGCAAATTTTTTAAAAACTTTTTATAGCTATAACAGTAGAAGCCTTTAATACCTTTGCCCTTTTTTCTTATCTAAAGAAAGGACTTCAGCATGTGATTAAGCACAATTTAGGAAATATCTCTTCTTGATGCATTTTTAATTTCAGAAATTGTGAAGTGAACCACGAGTCTGCGAGCCCTGGCACTTGCACTCAGAGAAGATGAAGGATATCGACATAGGAAAAGAGTATATCATCCCCAGTCCGGGCTATAGGACTGTGAGGGAGAGAACCAGTGTTTCCGGGCAGCACAGAGAGGAATCCAAGTTCAAGAGAACTCGACCGGTCAGTGTCTCCCGAGAGTCGCTTCTCTTATCTGCTTGTTGTACTAGACCAAACCTTTCCTTCATGTGATGCACAACTTAAAATTTTATTACTCTTTATTGGCTTTGGGTCACGGTTGAGAATTTGTGGTTACTTATGAAAGAATCACGGTAAGCACTACATAAATGGAAGAGAGGTTGACGCTCAGCCACCTACCTGCCTTGTCCTTAGCATTCTTCCCCTTTTCCACTTCCACTTCATTTTGGTACCTTCTGAAAGGCTTTGCTGGAGAGAAAACAATTTATAAGTGGGAGGGAACACGAGGATTTTGGACTTTTAAGCTTCATTCATGTAGTTAAACAACATTGCCTTTTTCTTCTGCCTCTGTTGTCTGTATTTAAAATGCAAACCCTTGAATCCTGGACCAAGGGCAGTGGCTCACCCTTAATCCTAACCATCTGGGAGGCCCTGGTGGGAGGATCCCTCAAGCTCAGGAGTTCAAGACCAGCCTGAGCAAGAGTGAGACACTGTCTATACTAAAAATAGAAAAATTACCCAGGCATCATGGTGGGCTCTCAGGAGGCTGAAGCAGGCGGATCACTTGAGCCTGGTAATTTAAGGTTGCTGTGAGGTAGGCTGATGTCTCAGCATAGGCTAGGGAACAGAGTGAGACCTTGTCTTAAAAAAATGTGAATACTTTGGAGAGACTCACTCTTAAGTTTTACAAGTGAATTCATGAATGTAAAGCAGTCTTTATATTAGTGAACATACATTTAGACCTGGAGAAAAAAAATTTTCTTTATCGGAAAAAGAAGCATTATACTTTTTCTTTTTTTTTTTGAGACAGAGTCTTACTATGTTGCCCTGGGTAGAGTACTGTGGTGTCGCAGCTCACGGCAACCTCCAACTCTTGGGCTTTAGTGATTCTCTTGCCTCAGCCTCCCAAGTAGCTGGGACTACAGGTGCCTGCCACAGCGCCTGGCTATTTTTGTTGTTGTTGTTGTTGTTCTAGTTGTCATTGTTGTTTGGCAGTTCAGGCTGGATTCGAACCCGCCAGCTCTGGTGTATGTGGCTGGCCCCCTTAGCTGCTGAGCTACAGGCACCAAGCCCATTATACCTTTTCTTGAATTATGAAAAGTAACTAATAAGGCAGAATGGGGGTGACTAGGTTAGGAAGTTAAAGTATATGTTCGCATATTTGCTATGTGAAAACCTGAGAAAGTTAATGGACTTAGTGTAACACCAGTGTTGACGCTGGTGTTTCTTTAGCCCAACATTATCTGGTCCTCTTTGGTGTGTTAAAGCTGTTACTTTATTAATCAGCATTTTCTCACTAATGAGTTTTCTCTGTCCCCTACTGTGTATTGTAGAATGCTTTCCCATTCAGGCCTAACTTTGGAGAAACACAGATTCAGTGTAATCAGTGTCACATACTTCTTTGGTGCCAGTTTTATAATTTGTTTGGGTCCTTTCCTGTAGACCTTGTTTTAATTAAACATTTATCGAATATCTTGTGAGTGCTAGACCCTATCAGCATAGCACTTAAGTCTGGAAAAAGTCACAAAGCTAACATTAGAGTAGGGCTTTGAAAGGTGATTAGGTGGAGAGGTTTTTTAGGTAATAGAAGTGAAGACCCAGAGGTATAGAAAAAATGCAAGGCATTTTTAGATTTTGAATTGCTACCTAGGTGCGTCATTTGTGCCTTAATGGCTTATGTATAAAATGGTGTTGACAGTAGTACCTAACTTATGAGATCATTGAAGAATAAGTGAGATAATACACATAAAACCTTCCTGTCGTGCCTGGCACGTGGCCAGTGCTCAGTAAATATTAGAACTAGTCAAGGGCTTAAGATGTATAAAGGGAGCATAGGTCAGGGAAAATTATACATGCCATGCTAAGGAATCTTTTACTGTGGGCACAGAGAACTGTTAGAAGTCAGTGAAGAGACTTACTGTTTAACTTTTATTTTGAGATAACTGTAGACTTAAAATGCATTTATAAAAAATACAGAGAGGTCCTGTATTGCCTTCATCCCATTTTCCCCAGTGTGACATCTTGTACAACTGTAGTACAGGATCACAGCAGGATGGTTGACGTTGATACAGTCCACTGACTTCGTTAAGATTTCACCGTGGTTTTATGTGCATTCATTTGTGTGTATGTGTACGTGCTGTCTGTGCAGTGCTCTTATATGTGTGGATTTGAATGTCTTCTGCCACAGTAAAGATACAGAAGTTTGATTCCAAGGATCTCTCATGTCGCTGTTTTGTGGCAGCAGCCACCTTTCCTTGTCGTCCAGTCTCTGGCAATTACTAAACTTTTCTCTATCTCTGTAATTTTGTCATTTTAAGCATACTGTAGAAATGGAATCACATAGTATGAAACCCTCTGAGATTGCTTTTTTCAGTCATCCCGGTTCCCTTGACATCCACCCAATTTGTTGTGTGTATCAATAGTTCTTTCCTTTCTATTGCTGAAGAGTATTCCATATAAATATATATATATATTTTTTTGGCTCACTTTATTGCCCTCAGTAGTGTGAAATCACAGCTCACAGCAACCTCCAACTCCTGGGCTTAGGCGACTCTCTTGCCTCAGCCTCCTGAGCAGCTGGGAACACAGGCATCTGCCACAATGCCCGGCTAGTTTTTTATTGCAGTTTGGCCAGGGCTGGGCTTGAACCCACTGCCCTTGGTATATAGGGCTGGCACCCTACCCACTGAGCCACAGGTGCCGCCCAAGAGTATTCCATATTATAGTTACACCACAGTTTGTTTAACCATTCATTCATTGAAGGACAATGGGTTATTTCCAGTTTGCAGCAATTATAAATAAAGGTGCTTTAAACATTCAGGTACAGGGGTTTTGTGTGAACATAAGCTTTCATTTGTCTGGATAAATGCCCAGGACTATAATTGCTGGGTCATATGATAAAGTGCATATTTAGTTTTGTAAGAGACTATAATACTATTTCCCAGAATGGTATCAGCAATTATCCAGTTTTTCTGCATTCTTGCCGGTATTTGGTGTTACCATTTTTTTAATTTTGGTCTTCTCTTTAGGTGTGTCTAGTATCTCATTGTGGTTTTGATTTGCTAGTGGCTACTGAATGTTGTATTGTGAAGGGACTTTTAAGACTTGATTTTTGTCTTAGATTACTCTAGAAGCAATGCCGAAAAAAATCTTATACAAGAGGGAGAAAAAATATAGGGAGTAGTCAGGAGGCTGCTGGGCCTGTCCATGTGAGACAGGCCAGGGGACGTTTCAAAACACAGAAGTGAACATGGAGGAGGGAAGAGAGAGCAGAGATTGAGTGGATCCCTGAAGGGGAAGGAGGCATTGGGGTGCCTGAGATTGGTGGTAAGGATTTAAAACTGTTAGTGGACATGTGGGAAGAAAAGGAGGAGATTTGAAAAATAAGAATGAGTTTGATTTTTGGACATGTTGAATTTGAAGTTGATCCTGGTAGAATTATCAGTAGGTGTAACTTAGGTGAGAAGTAGGATAGGAGAAAAATTGTGGAGCCTTTCATGTGTCTGTGAAGATTAAGCCGTGGGAGTGAGCAGGCTTGCCCAAGGATGGCTTCTGTGGCTGGTAAGTGGAAAACAAGGTTCCATTCCTGACTGTCAGCTTTTGATAGATCCAGTTAACATGGAAGCACAAAACTATGTCAAGTAGAAGTCAGAAGCAAAGCACCAGGCACTGGTCTGATGTTAAACAGACCGGTGCTTCGGGCTTCTAATTCCACAAGCTGTAATCAAAGATGCAGACAGAGTTCATGGTTTGCCCGTTTCTTAGTATTGTGCCCAAGTCTTTCTTTTAGACTACTCTTTGGGAAAACTGCTCTCATCGGTCATGTCTTGAAATAAATATTTGTAGTTCCCTAGATATGCTTAGAGACAATTAGGGTCAAAACAATGCACATGTACCCATACCTCTTCTTCAGGACTGTCATGCTTGTGGCTACACACAATTTGAAGCTTAGCAGACATCCTTTAATCCTGAAGTGTTAATATAGTGGTGCCTTCTGTTTCTGTTAGTTCTTCGAGCTGAAGTGCTAACTTTGGCTGAAGTTAGGCTGGCATTATTTCAGCTAACACAAAGATTTATACCTCTGCCATTCCTTAACACCCTTACTGCAGGCCTGATTCTTCAATCAGAGCCCCTTTCCTTATCATTCATCATTCTTTCTGTTTATTTATTTAATATCAAAATATTAATTAAGGGGTACAAAGATTTTTGTTCCATGGATATTTTGCATAATGCTTAAATCAAGGATTTTGGTGTGCTCATGACCAGAGTAGTTTTCATTGACCCCACTGGGTAAGTTTTAGTCCCACAGTCCCCACTTGGTTTCTCATGTCCTTTGTATTGCTTTGTGCCTGGACCTATTAACTCCCATTTATTAGTGGGAACATATAGTGCTCTGTTTTCCCTTCCTGGGATTCATCACTTAGGATGATAGTTTCCAGTTCCAACTTTCATTATTATTCTGTTCATCTTTGCACATGTGGATCATATGACGCCAGGAGCCCTGATTTGTTATTTTTAAGATGCACTGTTTATTCATTTTTATTCACATGTGGTGTTCAACCAAGTGACCTGGTCTAGTAAGTAAAGATAAATTGATGCTAGGCCACCTGCCTGCCTGCCTGCCTTCCAATAAAACAGTGGTTCTCAACCTTCCTAATGCTGCAGCCCTTTAATACAGTTCCTGAGGGTTGCAACCCACAGGTTGAGAACTGTTGCAAAAGAAGCTTAACCTCACGTATGTGTACTCTACGTATATTACTGTATTTAGGTGCCATGGAAGTTAATAAGAAGGAGAAAGTGCTTTCTCTCAGGAAAGACTCCAGTGGGAAGGTAACACTTGACTGAAGACTACAGGAATTGCTAGAATTTGGAGAAAGGAAGAATATGCCAGGCAGAAGAAAGAGTGGTGGGTAGGGATTCCTGGGCCCTGTTGGCTTTAAGCATAAAGTGTGTGAAGTCATCAACTTAGAGAGATAAGTCAGTGAGTTTCAGATTATGCGTGTCCTTGAATAATTACCAAAGGAGTTTGGATTTTAGATGCTTTAATATTTAAACAAAAGCAAGACAAAGCTCTCAGTTGCTTTTATAAGATTTGTTTTATTGTGGTGGTGTTTGTTTTCTTAATGCCTTCAGGTCAAAGCAAAGGGTGACTTGTTCACTAGCACATCTAATCTAGGAAAGGAGGAAGAATGGAAAATCAGAAGTCGGCTAATGTTCATGGGCCATTATTACTGCATTATTTTTTCCCACCATTGGTGGAATTTTCTTCCTACCAAAGTAAAGTGTTCTGTGTCAAGGAATGGTAGCATAACGAGTATTGATGAGCTCTAAGGATTTTCATTTAGTATTTCTTTATATCTGTGTTCGGCTGGCCCTTTAACCTTGCTTTGAGTTTTCGTAATTGTGATTTGAAATATTTTGGTGAGCTGAAGTTGCATCCTAGGGATCAAAGATACATGTTTGATCTCTTACCAGAAATGATTCTAAGACATATTATTATGAAAGAAATATGGGCTCATTATAGAAAATGTACAAAGTAAGATTATAGAAAACATAAATCACCCCTAATCCCTCTGTCTGGAGACAACTATTTACATAAAAACACCTGTTTTCGTGAAATAGTTCTGTCTAGAACATTACACTTTTAGACAGTTTGACTCTGAAAGCTTTCCTTTATAGACTGAGGGTACATAAATTTATCTATGCCCTTGTGTTTTTAGAGTCAAGAATGTTACTTGTGGGTCTACTTTGCTGTTACAAAGGAGAGCAGGATGAAGGAGATTAGTATTTTGCAGCTCTGCTTTATTTTTCTCTCCTGATACTCAGTGACTCAGCAGATTTAAACCTTAAGATGAGTAAGAACACCTGCCTCTGGCCCCCCCTCCACCCCGCTCCCCTGCACAAAGCTCAGTATGCCTCTTAGGCACTGCTGGGTGTGATACGTAAGGTATGTGGCCTGGTGCCAGATATTGGTCTCCAATAGCAGCCTGAAGCTCTCTGGCAGAGATAACAACAGCGTTGCTATTGGTGTGGAGCCCAGGTGACTCTCATGCTGGGTGACTGCATCAGCAGCTCCAGTGGGGCTCCTGAGGTTGGGCTGCTTGCTGCCATGATCATGAGTTCTCCTACGTCGCTGGCTGCAGTAGACTGCTGTTGCCTTCCTCGGAAACGCTGCTTCAGGGAAATAAATATAGCCCGTTGGCATGAGTTAAAGGAGCTTTCTGTCAAAAGGGAAGAAAAGTATTGGAACTAGCTTCCTGTTTTTAACGCAGTCTTAAGTACCTAAGTCTTTATTTTGTTAAGATAACTTGGGAGTTACAAATAGTTAATGAAAACCTTTTCAATGAAATCTTGGTTCCACTGTTAGGTAGCCTTCTGCTAATGCTTTCTTTGATGTCTCACCATTTTTCCTTCTCTCTTAGTTAAAGATAAAAAGGTCAATGCCAGGGACAGGAAACAGGGCCTCCGGAAGTTTTTGCAATGGTTGAACCTATGAGTGTTACCCTTAGAGACTAATGTGAAATTAATTTAGTGCACTGAAGTCCACTAATTAGCAGAATTAGTCTGTGTCTTCCCTCCCTTCCCCTTTTAGGGAGTTAGCCTATTTAGATAATTAGATGTTATATATGTTTTAATTATTTGATTCTTTTCCAAATTCACTGTTTAAAGAATTAACTTTGTGGCAGGCACCTGTAGTCCAGCTACTCAGGAGGCTGAGGCAAGAGAATAGCCTAAGCCCAAGAACTGGAGGTTGCTGTGAGCTGTGACGGCATGCTGTGGGTGACAAAGTGAGACTCTGTCTCTAAAAAACAAACAAACAAAGAATTAACTTAACTGTTGTTAGACAACACATGAAAACTTTTTACCAAAGCCTGCCTAGGGAAGCAGAAAGCAAGACGACTTTATGAATGTGTGTACTTTAAAAGATGGACGGACCCTTAAAAACTGTCCTGCCCAGTTACCATTTAGCTTCTCCTCTCTGTAGGTGAGGCCTAAGAGGAAGTCCACTTGGCAGGCAGGGCTAGGGTTGAGTGCTTCTCCCAGAAATGTTATTTCTGGAGTTGGATGATGCAGATAGAGCACTTGGCTGCTCTTTGAAGCACAATGGTTCTGCTCCAGCTCTGGCCCAGTGAATTGGACGACAGAAGGAGCATGGGACAGCAAAGAATGCCGACACCTATACCTGACCCTGGAATTCAGGATATGTTTGTTTTCAAGATCGAATCTTGCCAGAAGGATTTGTGGTGTCATTATGATGTCTAACCCAGTTGTCATAGAAATAGGCACCCTTGGCCAGGCACAATGGTTCACGCCTGTAATCTCAGCACTCTGGGAGACTGAGGCAGGTGGATCACTTGAGCTCAGGAATTCTGACCCAGAGAGAGACCCCTGTCTCTAAAAACGGCCAGATGTTGTGGTAGGCGCCTATAGTCCCAGCTACTCAGGAGGCTGAGACAAGAGGATCACTTGAGCCTAGGAGTTTGAGGTTGCTGTGAGCTGTGACACCACGCCATTCTATCCAGGGTAACAAAGTGAGACTCTGTCTCAAAAAAAAGGAAGGAAGGAAGAAATTGGCACACTCAGACTTTTAGAAGTAAATGGTACATGGTTATAGTTGTTTAGCTTTTTAAGAAACCCCACTAAAGGGTGGCGCCTGTGGCTCAGTGAGTAGGGTGCAGGCCCCATATACTGAGGGTGGCAGGCTTAAACCCAGCCCTGGCTATACTGCAACAAAAAAATAGCTGGGTGTTGTGGCAGGTGCCTGTAGTCCCAGCTACTTGGGAGGCTGAGGCAAGAGAATTGCCTAAGCCCAAGAGCTCGAGGTTGCTGTGAGCTGTGGTGCTACGGCACTCTACCGAGGGTGACAGAGTAAAACTCTGTCTCTAAAATAAATAAATAAGTAAATAAATTTTACTTGTAAAACTTTACAACCTCTGTAACTAACTTTTAGTTAGTATTATGCAGCTTATAGCATTGAGTGTCACTTAGTTTTCTTAAATGTTATGTCTCACAGTGGAAAATAGCCAAGCTGCCCAGTTGTTAACCTTCATACTTCCTTCTCATGATGGTCAGCTGGGCCCACTCTGCAGTTCAGGGGTCACAGGGTGGAGCCCCTCGTGCCACATACTAAACATTCAGCACACATTGGACTAGGCACTATCTGAAGGACAGTCTATTTGAAAATTATATTATGGCATTTTTTAAAATCTGCAGCCTGAAACCATGTTGAAGGGATTTTGTCAAATACAAAGCCCAGCATTCACAAGTTCCATTATCTAAATCAATGATTTTCAGGCCAGGCTGCTGGTATTAAAATGACTTGAAGGACATTAGAAAAATACATGTAGGGATACAATTATAAGAGTGACTTAGGGTACATGTGAAATTTACTAGGTGTAGAATAGAAATGTCTTAACATTTATACATGTAGGGATATAATTATAAGAGTGACTTAGGGTACATGTGAAATTTACTAGATGTAGAATATAAATGTCTTAACCCAATAACTAAAAAAATGCCATGAAGCTTGGTGCCTGTGGCTCATACACCTAAGGTGGTAGGTTCGAATCCAGCCCGTGCCTGCCAAAACAACAATGATGGCTGCAACCAAAAAAAAAATAGCCAGGCTCTGTGGAGGGCGCCTGTGGTCCCAGCTACTTGAGAGGCTGAGGCAGGAGACTTGCTTGAGCCTAGAAGTTGGAAGTTGGTGTGAGATGTGACGCCATGGCACTCTACCCAGGGGAGAAAAGAAAAGAAAAGAAAATACCATGAAGGCTATGTTAACCAGTTTGATGAAAGCATTTCAGATTGTGTGTAAAACTAGCACATTGTACCCCATGATTGCATTAATGTACATAGCTATGAATTAATAAAAAAAAAGAGAGACTTTACTTAACAAATGCAAACATTGTAACCTAATTCTTTGTGTACCCTCATTTAACCTGAAACAGTAAAAATTTAAATTAATGAATAAGTAGATAAATAAATAATACATATACTGGAGCTCTATTCCAGCCAAATTACATCAGTCTCTGCAGTAGAACCCAGGCATTGGTATTATTTTAACATTAATGTGTAGCCAGTGCTGGGAAGATCTGCTCTAGATCTTGTGGGATAAAGTCTGTTCTATCCCTTCAACAATTAATTGGGTTCCAAGTGTTTCCTGTAAGTCCTTTCCCCCTTGTGATTGATTTTCAGTTTAATCCTTTGAAACCCTATCATGCTATTAACAAAGTTAATCTTAGACTCCCAACATAATAGGAACTTTGAATAAATTCCTTGGAATTTATCTTATGAAACAACTGAAAGGCCTTAAAATTCCTGCTGATTATGGGGTAATGCTAGATTATGAACTGCAAAACAATACCTGTTTTACCACAGTGGTGGTGATGAGTTACATCCTTTGGCTTTATATATTTACCTTCTGAATTGTATCGCTAGCTGATCGCTGGCCTGAGAGTAACAACAGCCCAGCTTCAGATGAGTGTGGGGACGCACAAGTCAGTTCATTTCCCCAGCACAGCATCGCTGCTGAGTTTTAGCAGGTTCCCTGACTGCACAGTAAGCTCTTTCTACTATATTCTGTTTCTTCTCCATATAGGTTGGGTTCTAGAAAAACTGTCCCTCTTGACTGAAGTGACTGCAATTTGGAAGTTCTTAAGCTTAAGATCGTCACTCTTATGTCAGCAGCCCACTGGGGAGTGAGGATGTGGTGAAGATGAGGAGAGGAAATGGGCTTGACAGGTTTCTTTAACTTGGGGATAAGAAGGGTAGGGAAGCCTAAAGTCAGCTGGTCTTGGGAGGATGTCAGCTTCTTTATTTCTTTGTACATTTGAAAGCAACATTTAATTTCTCCTTTTTCATTTAAGTTTTAATATTCTGAGTGTTGAGAGCTGTACCTAATGGTATAGCTATACCAATTCCCCTTAAAAGCTCGTCCTCCTGGATGTTGCCACAAAAGCTGCTGTGGGATGGGGACATATGCTGAAAGCTTTTCTTGGGCCAGAAGGATTTAGAAACAGAGGTTGCCCATTCTGTGTTTGTCTTAAGATCCTGAGAATTAGGGAGCAGAAAAGAAGACTGTGTTGTGGGATCTGAGGCCTGTCGATTTTGACTGTGCCCTGGATACCACTTCCTTTGAAGGGTGTGCCAGACAGGAGTACTGCAGCCTTTAATCCCCTCAGAAGCTGAGAGGCTCCTCTCTGTTGCCAGTTAATGCCTGCAACCTCCGTGTCCAGGAACAACTCAGATGAATCCTCAGTGCTGAGGCTTTGGAGAGTCAGCCTGCTGTAGTCCTGCTGTCAGGAGGGGACTGGACTCTTCATCCTGGGGGATGATTTCTGGCCCCTGGTATCTTGTCCCAGTGGCCTTGATGCAGGGGAAAGCCCGCAGTTGCCCCATCAGCAAACATTGCACCCTGGTAGCCTGTTAAAACGAGCTGGGGCAGCCAGATGAATGGTGGCTGTGCAGTGTGGCAGTGCGCTCACTTTCACAGATGCGAGGATGGTGTTAGTGCCACAGAGGAGGAGACGTCTCTCGGGCAGCAGGCCTCCATGCTTAGGGATCAGGTGTTCTCATTTCCCTCACCAGATGTGCATGTATTTGAACATGTATTTCCCTGGTCTTTGAACCTTGGCAGAGTCTGGATTCCATTGTCCCTTTGTAGCTTTCAGTGTCTGCAGTCCTGCCCCATCACCATCACCCTGGTGAGACACAGAGTGCTCAGCACCTCTTAGGTTGTGGTCTTAGGGTAGGTATCAGTGGCAGCAGAGGCTCGTTGTTTCATTTTTTCCTCAACCTTTGAATCATGCAGTATTTTTCCCTTTGGAATGAATCATCTCTACAGACGCCTTTCAGTGTGGCAGGGCTGTCTGGTCACGGAGAGCCTTTCTGTCTGTCAAGACTCTTTAAAGAAACAGAGACAGGCTCAGGAGAAGCTTTGAAAAGTTACTTCTGCAAAGGATAGAAAGCATCATAATGTAAAAACAAATGGTCTCATGAAAAATGTCCCCCTAGATCAGGTTCTGTCCAGTGCTAATAACTATGTAGCTGTCCAACTATCCAGAGCTAACTTTGTACACTGGGCATTCTGGGCCAGGTACTTTGTTGTGGGAGGCGTCCTGTGCATCGTGGGATGTTCAGCAGCCCTGGCCTCTGCCCACTAGAACTAGTAGTACCCCTGCAGTGGTAACAACCAGAAATGTCTCCAAATATTGCCACATGTCCTCTAGGCAAGCAGAAGAATGCTTGCTTGATAAACAATGGGCTACAATGTTCAGTATACAGGAACCACTAGCCGCATGTGGCTGCTGAGCGTTTGAAACGTGACCAGGCAGAACTGAGATGTGCTGTGAGTATAAAATACACACCAGATTTCAAAGACTTCATATAAAAAGGCCTCACTCGTAAAATATCTCACTAATAATTTTTATATGTTAAAAAGATAATACTTTTTTTAGCCTGGTGTTGTGGCAGGCACCTATAGTCCCAGCTACTCTGGAAGCTGAAGCAAGAGAATCACCTAAGCCCAATAGCTGGAGGTTGCTGTGAGCTGTGACGCGACGGCACTCTATCAAGGGCAATAAAGAGAGAGACTCTGTCTCTAAAAAAAAAAGTAAATAATAATACTTTTTTAATATTGGCTTAAATTACAAAAATTAATTTCACCTTTTAATTTTTAAATATGGCTACTAGAAAAATTTAAATTATTATACATTATGTGGCTTAGAGTATATGAGTATATTTCTTTCCCTTTTTTTTTTTTTGGAGACAGAGTCTCAAGCTGTTACCTTGGGAATAGTGCTGTGACATCACAGCTCACAGCAACCTCAAACTCCTGGGTTTAAGTTATTCTCTTGCCTCAGCTTCCTAAGTAGCTGGGACTACAGGCACCTGCCACAACGCCCGGCTATTTTTTGGTTATAGTTGTCATTGTTGTTTGGTGGGCCTGGGCTGGATTTAAACCCGCCAGCTCTGGTGTATGTGGCTGGCGCCTTAGGCACTTGAGCTACAGGCGCTGAGCCTAGAGTATATTTCTTTTGGGCAGTACTGAGCTAGAGTGTTGAACTATGATAGTTAATCTTGTATTAGGCATTTAGATCCCTATAAAACCCTGGGTTTAAATGATTTTTTTCTTTTGAGGATTTTTCTTCACACAGTAAAATTACGGTTACTCAGACTATGGAAAATGTTACATGTTACCAGTTTGCTTTCCTGAGTAACCTTTTGGTAGCATAATAAAAATCGTTCAATGTTCAGGTAGTAGCTGTACTTCTTCCATATTGAATTTCATCTCTATTTTAAGGAATATATAATTGTATCTTAAAATTTAATAAAATTTAATTTATATATTTATATTGTTTGTTTTGTGTTTTTCTTTCCTTTTTTTTTTTTTTTCTGAAACAAGGTCTCACTCAGTCACCCAGCCTAGGGTGTAGTGGCACAATCATAGCTCACTGCAGACTCAAACTCCTGGGGGCTCAAGTGATCCTCCTGCTTCAGCTTCCTGAGTAGCTGGCACTACAGGCTTACACCACCATGCCTTGCTAATTTTTCTGTAATTTGGAGAAACAGGATCTTGCTATGTTGCTCAGGCTGATATCAATCCTAACCTTAAATAATCCATCCTCCCAACTCTCACTCCCAAAGTGCTGGCATTAAAGCTGTGACCCACCTTGCCAGCTAAATAATTTATATTTCTTGATTGGTGACACTGGGTCTGTTTGTTCTCTCTTATGTCCCTAGCACCTAGAACAATACCTGGGAAACAGTAAGCCTTCAGTAAGGCGTGGGATGTGCCTGGAGGCTGGTGGGAGGATCACTTGAGGCCAGACGCTCAGGCCACAGTACACTGTGATTACTCCTGTGAATAACCACTGCACTCCAGCCTCGGCAACATACTGAGACCCTGCCTCCTCTAAGTTTAATAGTAATAATAAATACTTGTTAAATAAACGGATTAAAAAATTGGATACCTTTCAGTAAAAACCTACTATTTGAAATGTATTATTATGTTAGTTACCTGATCACTTCTTTAGCTTTACCCCCTTCCCTTAATACTAATTTCATTATACAAAAGTTTTCTTTTTTATATTTAAACCCATCCATCTTTCCTTTGATAAGTTTCCAACTTTTTTGTTTTTTTGAGATAGTCTCAAGCTGTTGCTCTGGGTAGAGTGCTGTGGCATCATAGCTCACAGCAACCTCCAACTTGGGCTCTAGCAATCCTGTTGCCTCAGTTATTCTATTTTTAGTAGAGACAGGGTCTCGCT
Source organism: Galagoides demidoff (assembly GCA_963574575.1). NCBI lineage: Eukaryota > Metazoa > Chordata > Mammalia > Primates > Galagidae > Galagoides > Galagoides demidoff. The sequence continues at coordinate 20,505 of CAUYQV010093745.1, read as the reverse complement.
TTTGCTCAGGCTGGTCTCAAACTCATGAGCTCAAGCAATCCACCCACCTCAGCCTCCCAGAGTCCTAGGATTATAGGCATGAGCCACTGAGCCCAGCTAGTTTCTAACTTTTGAGGGATAAAGAAGGCTATCTCCTCTCTACACCTGGGCTAAATATGCTATTTAATTTAATTTTCTTCTGTTTATTTCATCATTTTCATGTAACTTTTGGGGGGTTAATTTCAGATGGGTTAATATCTGGTATGAAATCTGGATCTCAATTAATCTCCAATCTGTTATTTATCCCAAGAATATTCATTGACTCATGATTCTCTGCCCAGTTACTTATGCTTTCACATGGTAAGCCCTTATAGCTTGAATGTATTAAGTCTTTTTGCTTGGTTCATTTCCATTTTCAGTCCATTCAACCTAAGAATTTTGATAATTCACTTCATAGAATGTTACCTGTAGTAGGTTATATATTTTTACTTTTAAATAGATATCGTTTTTTTTTCTGGCATGCTTCAGCCATTTAAAAGCCTGAAGTTTTAAGGAAGCCTAGCAAGGAAGAGAAGTTAGGCATCCAAGCAAATGGTTACATCTGTGTATTTAGTGGCAAGTTTTAATAAAGATGCTTTTCTTTTTTGTTTAAATATAAGTCTATAATATATGTGTCCTCTAGCAACTGCTCATCTTTGATTTAAAAACAGTTATGGATGTGCATTTTTGCAGTTAAGTGAAACAGTTTATTTTTTGTTTACATTCTAATGTTCTGATCACATACTTATGACTGACTTTGGAAACTACTGTTTGCTTACAATGAGGTTGGTTAGGAGAGTCAGAATTTATTTTAATCTGGTACTCAGGCTGGGGAAAAGAAGGAACATCTTAGATCATCTTAAACAGTTGTGGTTTATTTACTTGTTTTTTCTTTGAAAGGCACATAATGCAGTGATTAAGAGCCTCAACTCAAGGCTGGATTCAGACCCTGCTACAGTTTAACATCTGTGTGCCTCAGTTTCTTCAGCTGTAAAATGGAGATCATATTATAGTACCTACCTCACAGGGTTGTTACAAGGATTAAATGAGTTAATAGCTGTAAAGCATTTAAAACAGTGTTATATTAATTCATAACAAATTAGCATAGCAATTACCGTTATTCATTGCTTAATAAATGTATGTGGTTTGTTATGAATTAATATGTACAAATTCTGTCACCTTCAAGTAAATAATTTGCCTTTACAGATAGTACATGGTAGTCATGAGGTTTGGCATGAACAAGGAAGATTGCCCTAGCTTCCTTTATTTATTGCTGATGGTAGTAAAACCAATAGTTCTCTTTTGCAGTAATACTAGAGTGCACATTCTCTAATAAAGTTATGAGTATGAGCTAATTTTTTTTTTTTTTGAGACAGAGTCTCACTCTGTGCTCTGGGTAGAGTGTCAGGGCAACCTCAGACTCCTGGGGTCAAGTTATCCTCTTGCCTCAGCTTTCTTCACTTCTTTTCTTTGATTTTCTTTTCTATCCCTCTCTCTCTCTCTTCTTTTCTTTCTTTTTTTTTAGAGATGGGGGGGGTCTCACTTTTGCTCAGGCTAGTCTCAAACTCCTGAGCTCAAGCGAACCACCCACCTCGGCCTCCCAGAGTGCTAGGATTATAAGTGTAAGCCACCATGCCCAACCTCTATAATAAAGTTAATTGAGGCAACCTGGCTGTATGTCTCATTGGAGCTATACTCTTTTTTTTTTTTTTTTTTTGGGCGATAGACTCTCACTTTGTCGCCCTTGGTAAAGTGCTGTGGTGTCATAGCTCACAGCAACCTCAAACTCCTGGGCTCAAGCAATTCTTTTGCCTCAGCCTCCTGAGTAGCTGGGACTATAAGTACCCGCCACAACACCCAGCTATTTTTAGAGATGGAGTCTCCCTCTAACTTAGGCTGGTCTCAAACTCGAGCTCAGGTGATCTACCTGCCTCGGCCTCCCAGAGTTCTGGGATTATAGGTGTGAGCCACCATGCCCAACTGGAGCTATATTCTTTAATCGTATAATCCCACTGACAGAATTTATCTTAAATAATCCAGAAAGAGAAAAATAAACCATAATTGTTTTTATACCGTTAATAATAAGCCAGACATGTAGAGACTCTAAATAGAAGTTGAATGGTTAAGATCTCCTTAGAGGTATATTATACAACATTAAATGATATTATTGCAGGCTGTGAGGCATCAGGAAGGTATTTTAGTTGACCTTTGAGTAACAGGTGCCAAGCCCTAGGCTGTGCTAGGAGCCAGGGAGACAAGTAGTGAGCCAGCTTGCGCTCTCTGAGTGTCCTACTGCAGGAGTGTAGGTTGCAGGGAAGACATAGGAGGGCAGAAGTACATTCCGAGTTTCAAAGAGTCCAGGAAAGCTAAAGGAAAGAGGAAATAGTTGAGATGGGCTCTAAGTTTTATCGAATAGATACATTTGGGAAGTATAGTTAATGTGTTTAAGTGTTTTACTGTATACCCAGTACGTTACTAAGCACTTTTCATTATCCTGTTAATTCCTCCCAACTCTGTGTGGCATGCGCCATTGTGAAAATGAGTAAACTGAAACTTAAAGTGGTCTTCTGTTAATATGCTGAGGGCTGGCGGGGTTAGCAATGAAACCTGTGATATATTTGCCTTCTAGAATCCTCGTTTGAAATCATTGTATTTCACTATGGCCTCTAGGTATGAGAACATTCTGCCTATGGAGGTATTAATATATTAAGGCTGTAAAAGAAAATAGTTTTGTTGGAATATAAGAATTCCTTTTTCTTTTTCTTTTTTTTTTTTTGAGACAGAGTCTTACTGTGTCACCCTCTGCAGAGTGCCATGGCATCACAGCTCACAGCAACCTCAAACTCTTGGGTTTAAGCGATTCTCTTGTCTCAGCCTCCCAAGAAGCTGGGACTACAGGCACCCACCACAACACCTGGCTGTTTTTTTGTTGTAGTTGCTATTGTTGTTTGGCAGGCCTGGGCTAGATTTGAATCCGCCAACCCCAGTGTATGTGGCCGGCACTCTAGCCGCTAAGCTACAGATGCCAGGCTTTTTTAAAATTATTTTTTTAATATTAACATGTGAGTGTTTTTGCCAACAGCTAAATAACCTGTTGCTTATTGTTTTGAGAATCCTATCCCTGAAGGAACTCGTTGCAAATATGAAGTGGGACTGTGTTTCCCTTAAAAAGAGGATCTGGGATCAGGTCCTCGTATTCCTATCTGATATTTCATTTTCCTGACATACAAAGTCTGACAATTAAGTTTGCAAACTCATCTTAGAAAAAGTGCTACATACCCATTACTGAATATCACTGTAGTCACCTGTGAAGTCCTCCCCTTGGGAAGCTGTGCACCAAATCACAGCAGCCAGCTCCTGATCCGCCCGGCAAAGCAATTTTGGGACTCTTTTCCTGTAATGACCACCAAAGCTGTTGTTTGTATTACCCTTGATGTTCTGAATGTCATCAAAATGTCTTCCTTTCATTGTTTCTTTTATCTTTGAGTAAAGAAAAAAGTCACTGGGGGCCAGATGAGGTGAGTAGGGAATGTCTTCCAATATGGATTATTTGTACACTGGTAAAAACTCCCTCACAGGCAGTGCTGTGTGAGCTCTTTGCTTTTTTTTCTGTTCATTGGTGAGCTCCTTCCAAATCATTTTTGCACATACCTTTCTCATGCCAAGATTTTCAGTTAAGATTTTCCTGTTTCTCTGTTGATGTTTCTTTTACTTTTTTTTTTTTTTTTTTTTTTTTTTTTGCAGTTTTTGGCCAGGTTTTGGCCAGGGCTGGGTTTGAACCTGCCACCTCTGGCATATGGGGCTGGCGCCCTACTCCTTTGAGCCACAGGCGCTGCTATTGGTGTTTCTTTGGTCCACTACCTTTATGTTTCTCACAGTCAGCTGATGGTTTTGACATACTATTCAATGACTTTTTAAAATGTGTTCATCAGTTCTGCGCGTTACTGGCTGCCCTGTCCTCTCATCATTAGTGATGCTTTCTCTCCCCTCGGAGATCTTTAATCCCTTTATACACGGCTGGTTTCTTTGTGGCATTGTCCCCATAAACTTGGACTATTGTCTCTGATTTCACTTCCACCACTCTTGCCACATTTAACAAGAAATGTAATGTTCGTTCATTGCTCTAATCCAAACTCTGACATTCTTGTGACAGCACACAAAAACATGCAGCAACAACAATGAATAATGAACACATTCAGCACATCCACAGGAACAGAGCCAGGAGACTCTGATACGCCGAGATTAGGAAACCTCCCCAAGTTGTTTGTACAGTGTTTCCCATGTGCGTGGAAGTGCATGGTGGCAAATTTGTGATCTTAAGTGTCAGACTTTGTAGGCAGTGAGTAAAGATATGCTAAGTTTGACAGTTTGGAAAAAATGTTTAGGAAAGAATAACTAAAATGGGGTGTGATTTGGAGAGTGTGTTGCTTACTGTGATTCTCTTAAATCAACAATATAGACTTCTCTATATACTTATTTGTCAGGATAAAACTGTACTGAGAGCCTTGTTCCAAAGTCAAAGGCAGGATGGAAGACCTCAGTCTTTGCCACGTCACAGGCATTTGATAATGCCACTACAGTTTTCATAAGAAACCTGGGGGAGTGAAGGCTTGCCTGCCAACTCTTATTTGAAATTTTTTAAACAGCCTTTGAATTTGGCATTTTCCAATACAGGAAGTAAGCTATTACCAACAAGGTGGTGGAACATGACATTGTTATATACAGTCAAAAGAACAAAACTCATGCAATTAGAGGGTGGTGTTTTTATTAAGTCTAGTTACTTTTTTATTAATAGTTTTTGGTGAAAACTGTCACTAGGTATTTTAGACATAAGGAAAGTGAAATGAGGGTACTATACACAGAGGAATTGGAATATTTTTGTTCCTACCATCTGGAATAGTCTTGCATATAGGAAGTGCTTGGTAAGTTATTCGTTGAAAGAATGACTGAAAGAATGTGAATGTTCTAGTTTCCTCTTAGTGCTAATATGCCTTTCTCATGGAAGCATACTGATGGATAGCATACCAGGTTTTCCTTTTCTGGTGCTTCTAAAACATTAAAAGATGTTAAAACTCTTCTAACTCTCACACTTAGTTCGGGCCAGACCTAGTGGCTTATGCCTATAATCATAGCACTCTGATTAAGATTTTCCTGTTTCTCTGTTGATGTTTCTTTTACCAACCTACACTCCTACAGTAGGATGCTCAGAGAGCGCAAGCTGGCTCACTACTTGTCTCCCTGGCTCCTAGCACAGCCTAGGGCTTGGCACCTGTTATTCAAAGATGATGGCTTATGCCTGTAATCCTAGCACTCTGGGAGGCTGGAGGTTGGTGGATCACTTAACCTCAGGAGTTCAAGAGTGAAACCCTCTCTTTACTAAAAATAGAAAAATTAGCTGGGCATTGTGGTAGGTGCCTATAGTTCTAGCTACTCAGGAGGCTGCAGCAAGAAGAATCACTTGAGGCTCGGCGCCTGTGGCTCAATCGGCTAAGGCACCAGCCATGTATACCTAAAGTGGCAGGTTCGAATCCCCAGCCCGGGCCCACCAAACAACAATGATGGCTGCAACCAAAAAATGGCTGGGCATTGTGGTGGGCGCCTGTGGTCCCAGCTACTTGGGAGGAGAGGCAGGAGACTCCCTTGAGCCCAGGAGTTGGAGGTTGCTATGAGCTGTGATGCCATGGCACTCTACCCAGGGGGATAGCTTGAGGCTCCATTTCAAAAAAAAAAAAAAAAGGAGAATCACTTGAGCCTAGGAGTTTGAAGTTGGTGTGAGCTAGGCTGAGGCGATGGTTAGGGTGAAACTGTCTCAACAACATCAACAAAATTTCACTCTATGCTCTGTTTTAGTTGCACCCCAGAAATTTTGATGATTTTCAGTTTCTTACTGTTCAAAACATTTTTTAGTTCTCATTTTGATGTCTTTTTAAATTTATATTATTTGGAATTGTATTGCTTAACTTCTGAACATTTGGGGATTTTCTCATTACTGAGTGCTAATTAAAAATTCTAAAGTGGGCGGCACCTGTGGCTCACAAGGGTAGGGCGCTGGTCCCATATGCCAGAGGTGGTGGGTTCAAACCCAGCCCCGGCCAAAAACTGCAAAAAAAAAAAGTTCCAAAGTGGTTAGAGTCTATACACTGTCTGATACAGGTCTTTTGAGATTTATTGTAGTTTGCTTTATGGCCCAGCATATAATCTGTTTTGGCAAAAAGGCAGTGTGTACCTGAAGTATTTCTAAATCTATCGTCTTCTGAAGCTTTGGATACATATCCAAATAAGGGTATCCAAAGAAAGTCCTTGTATCATTCTGTACCTACTTTGTACAAATTCCTACTCTCCACTACTCACTTGTAGTATATGTGCTTATATATTTTTTCTGTGCTTATATTTTTAGTGTATCTTTCTTCTTTCTTAACCCAATAGTTTTTTGCTCTTCATTTTTCCCTTTGTGATCACATGCAGCTTGCAAGCAAGAAAAAACCTTTGCCCAGCAGTCCTCAGTGTATGTCTCTGCACTTAGTCTCTTGAAATCTGGTTTGCCTTTTCGCAAAAGGAAACAATTGTGCTTTCCAGGGCTGTAAACTTCCCTGATACCAAGTAGGTTTCTTATCTGAAGATACGTAACTGTGCTGTGAACTAAAGCTGTTGTATTTGATCTGCATATGCATCCAGTGAGCCCCGTTCACAAAAGCCACCCTTTCAGTTCTGCTAATATTTGAGTGGCCTCTGTTCTTTGTGGGAAAGAGGTGGTGTATAAAAATAGACTCTGCTTTTTGTAAGGTGTGGTGTGTTGATGCTGTACCAACTAACTTTTTCTCAATGTGTGTGGGGGGGGGATCTGTCCATTGTTAGTGTTTCACAATAATTGCTGGAAATGTTTGTGATAATCTGAGTTTCACTGCTCAGAGAGAAAGGGAAGGTAAGGAAATTGAGGAAAATGAAGCTTTTCCTTCTACAACAGGAAAGCATAAACTTTGTGTTACCTTCAGAGTTATTTTTAGAGCGATTTTAGAGTAAATGGGATGGATGTATTCAGCCCCCCCATCACAGTCAGACCTGAATTACATATACTTTTTGTTAACCTAATTAATTAACATTTATAAGCTTCATAGTAAATAATATGTAACTGTATTTCCTCTGCCTCATGTTACTGTTACAGGGAAGGTAGAGCATGGCTCTTTAGCTGTGCATCGGGTGAGGACCCACCTTCTGTTCTCCATGCTCATGAGAGATACAGGAGACTCTTACTGCACCAGAGAGCCATTTAATTGGGGCAATTGTGAAACTTTTGTTATAGGAAATAAGCAGTAGAACTTACAGTTAGACGTGAAGTAATTGGGCTCGGCACCCATAACACAGTGGTTACAGCACCGGCCACATACACTGAGGTTGGCAGGTTTGAACCCAACCTAGACCAGGTAAACAATAATGACAACTGCAACAACAACAAAAAAATAGCCAGGTGTTGTGGTGGGCACCTGTTGTCCCAGCTATTTGGGAGACTGAGGCAAGAAAATTGTTTAAGCCTAAGAGTTGGAGGTTTCTGTAAGCTGTGACGCTACAGCACTCTACTATGTGTGACATAGTAAGACTCAGTCTCAAGAAAAAGTGAAGTAATTGATTCTCAATCCATTTTGAGAAACAAGAGAAAACATTTGGTGATTAAAAATATATATTTTACAACGTACAACACAAAGAGTGAGCCCTAATATGACCTGTGGACTTCAGTTAATAATAATGAGTCAGCACTGGCATGTCCCTTGTAACCCATGCACCACACTAATGGAAGATGTTAATAAGCAAAATGGATGGGGATAGAATGGGCGCAAGATCTGACAGTTAAGTTAAAAAAGTGCAAACATACCTCATTGCTGAATCTCACTACAGTCACTACAGAGTCTGCGCTTGGCCATCTGGTAAGCACAGTGATACTTAGCCCTGAGGTCCGTAGCACTTTCTCTAGGATGAGTTTGTGAACTTAATTGTCTGACCTTGTATATGGGAATGCTCTATGTTCTCTGTTCAGTTTTTCGGTAAACCTAAAGGTGCTCAACAAAGAAAAATCTTTTAAAAAATTTTTAAATATCTAGCTGAATGTTCATTAATGGGTTCATATTGTACAAAGTTATTGTTTCACCTCCTGACCCGTGGGATTACTCAGGGGACATGAAGCTGGTTGGCTGTTACATCACTTAGATTTGCCTCTCACCCATATGTTAACTGTGCTCCTTTCTCTCTCCCTGTCTGTGAACAGGTGGAATGCCAAGATGCTTTGGAAACAGCAGCCCGCGCAGAGGGCCTCTCTTTGGATGTCTCTACGCATTCTCAGCTCCGAATCCTGGATGAAGACCATCCCAAGGGAAAGTACCACCATGGCTTGAATGTCCTGAAGCCTATCCGGACCACTTCCAAGTAAGAGGCCCTGCTGCTTAATGGCATGTCAGTGAAGCAGCAAAAGAATGAGAACTCAGGCTAAGACTAGCACAGTGGGGAAGACCTTTGTTTGCCAGACAGGGCTTTTTATTTTGTTTTCATTTTGTTTTGTTTTTTGAGATGGAATCTCCTTCTGTTGCCAAGGCTAGAGTGTAGAATTCCTGGGCTCCTGTGATCCTGCTCTCTGAGGAGCTAGTACTATAGGTGCATGCCACCACACCCTGCTAATTTTTCTGTTTTTTGTGGAGCCAGAATCTCGCTATGTTGCCTGGGCTAGAGTGCAGGGGATCATAGTGTGGGCATCATAGCTCACAGCAACCTCACGCTCTTGGCTTCAAGTGATCCTCCTGCCTCAGCCTCCTGAATTTTGGGACTGTAGACCCCACTACCATACCTAGCTAATTTTCCTATTGTTAATAGAGGTGGGGTCTCACTCTTGCTCAGGCTAGTCTTGAACACTTGGCCTCAAGCAGTCTTTCCACCTTGGCTTCCCAAAGCACTGAGATTATAGGCCTGAGCCACTGCACCCAGCCTATACAGAGTTTTTCAATATAGGTTGGCCCCTTGGTGTGTGTTGACAGTTTTGTGATTTTGATTTTCTCTTCTTAGACACCAGCACCCAGTGGACAATGCTGGGCTCTTCTCCTGCACGACATTTTCATGGCTTTCTCCTCTGGCCCGCAAAGCCCACAAGAAGGGGGAGCTCTTAATGGAGGATGTGTGGTCTTTGTCCAAGCACGAGTCCTCTGATGTGAACTGCAGAAGGTAGGCGTCTCTGGTCTACCCTTGTCCCGCAGTGCTGGGTGGGTAGGGCCTGAGCTAGGAGTTAAAGTCCGCGGCACAGCCCAGGAGAGCTGTGCTTTCCTGTGGAGGGAGGGTGGCCTGGGATGACTCTTTCTCTTTGCTCTTTTGCTTTACTCCTATTTCACCTTTGATCCTGTTTTAACCACGGGCTTTCTCTCTCTCTCTCAGCCCCGCTTCTTTTCCTGAGTCTGCAGGGAGATTATGTCGCTGCCTTGTGACAGAGTACATTTTTGTGGTAGCTGATTGTCATGATTAAAATCTAGTTCACAACTTTATACTTTACCACAGGAACCTTCAGAAAGAGTTGGGGACCCTTAAGAAAGGGAGTTCTTACAAATTTTACTCTTTGGTAACTTTTCTGGGTGGAAGGAAAGACTTTGTCTTGTCATTTTCTGCATCCTGCGAGGCTCCCTATCTAGGGTAATCAGTAGTTACCTCAGAAGGGTATTTTTTCCTGAAGGTGAAGACTGTGTACACAGTTTTAAAGGAAAGACTTAATGTGAGTGGTGAGAAAGCCTGGAGACAAAGAGTGATGGCAGGAGGAAGCTAGGTGTGTCCTTTCTCCCGGGGAGAGTGTAACAAGGACGTGTCACTTGTTAAGACTAGAGAGACTGTGGCAAGAAGAGCTGAATGAAGTGGGGCCAGACGCTGCTTCCCTGCGAAGGGTTGTGTGGATCTTCTGCCGCACCAGGCTCGTCCTGTCCATCGTGTGCCTGATGATCACGCAGCTGGCTGGCTTCAGCGGACCAGTAAGTCTAACTATCCTTTCTGACAGTCTCCAGGGGCCCGGCCACGGCCAGTTCTAACACTCTTGTTCTATTGCAGGGGTTCTGCTCAGCTTTGGGCTAGGTAGACTTAGAGATGCCTCCAGGTCTGTTGAAAGGGGTCAACGGATTTGGGAGCAAATGGTAGCTTGTCAGCAGCTGGAAGGATGAGGGGACACTGTTGCCAGAGAAGAAATGGAACTGGCTTGCTTTCCTGGGGCGGGGGAGAAACTGAGCTGATTCCAGTGCCACACGGGACTGTGCTTCTTGGTTGTGTGTCCTTGGTCCAGGAAAACGTTTCTTGGGGTGCTGTGAGTGGGTGAGAGAATGTTGTGTGGTGTGGCTGGTGAGCCAGCACCAATGACACGCCGGATGCCTGGAGGCAGAGGTGTCACGTGTTTGGTGGTCTGTGGCCAGTGAGTCCTGAGAAAACGAGAGAACTGTTGAGGTTTTTAAGAGTCTGACCTGGAGTCCCCTTTAAGTCTGGTTTATGGTGTGAACGGTGTGACATATTGGGGTGGTAGCTGTGGTGTTTCTCAGTCCGTACTAAAGCAGAGTAGGTGAGAAAGCCTTTGATGTTCACACTGTTTTGGGGGCACCTGTTCCTTACACCTGCTGTGCTGCCTTGCACTTGAGACTTTGATTAAATCTATTCTTTACATATTTGCCTTGAGGCATCGGATCAGTAATACTGCTAATACTGTGCATTTTCCGTGTGTGGGTAAGCTGGAGGTTCATGGTTTTGGTAAGTACACAATCATGATGCATGGTGATTAGGTAAAACTAATTTACATTTTTATTATTTTTGTTTTTCTTTAATATTTGATGTTTCTTGTTAAAGTGTTAAATCTCTTTTCTGAAGCAGAAAACACTACTTTTCTGGTATTGAGTTTCTATATTAATTGACCAACTAACATACTTTTATATAAATAAGAAGGACCACACAATCGAATTGTTGTATTATTGACTAAATTGGCAAATACTTTCCTAGAGCCAGCTTCCCCCAAGAAGAGCTTCTGTCATTGTTTCACTACAGGGTTGGTGGCTGCTCTGATCCTTCCTAGAATTCTGTTACACGGGTAGCGCCATATGCAGGCTTTCTTTCTAAAGCAATAATGGGTTTTCTCACCTCCAGTTGGTCCCTACAAGAACGTCATTGGTTCACCTTTTTTAAAAAAGAAAAAAATATTCCATGGACTTGTGGGATTTTAATTTTTTTTTTTTTTTTTTTTTTTGGAAAAAATTTACCTGTGCACGTGTAGCTTGTGGCTTTCTAGTCACTCCCTTGAGCATCTGTATATTCCTTAATTTCTCATTTTTGGTGCAGTGTCCTGGGCTACTAGTTTTTAATAAACTCTTCTAGATGCCAGGGAAAGCCGAGAGTCTTCCTTTAACTGGAGAACAGCAGCTTGCTTTTTCTTCTCTGCCCTTTGGGGGAAGAATACCTCAGGCCAGTGTTCAGGACTGAGAAAGCAGCAGACTCATCCCTCCTCTCTTTCATGGATAAAAAGATTTCAGAGTGTGAACAATAAAGATTGGAATGTGTGAACAGTGCAAACTTCTTTTTTGGAGCTCCAGTTCTATTGCAGTTCTTCTAATTGGAGATTGGAGAGCCAGGATGGTTTTGAGATTAGTACTTAGCAGTGAGCAAACCTCTCATCTGTGGACCTAAATCCTTTGGAGGAACATCCATTTTAGATTTTGCAAAATTTCTAATCTGGCACAACTTTCAAACTAGTTTTCCAACTAGCTTAATCTGTTCTTACAGAAATCTACTTAAGAACAGACTCCCCACATGTGAGCTCCCCAAATGTAGCATCCTTGTTTCTTGTACCCTCCGCCGCCCCGCCCCCGTCCTGCCTGCCCAGGTCTCACTGAACCTTGGTAGCCACTCACAGAATGAGGGAAACACAATCAAAATTGTTGTGTTTTTGTTTTTGTTTTTTAACTGCTAGCCAGCTGATGCCAGATACTTATGCAACAAAGTGATCCAAGGTTTTGGTGATTCCAGTGGACCGACACTGTGTGCAGGGTACCCTAGGGTCACCCCTAACATTAATGGAGTTCCAGAATCTGTAAGAGCCTGGTCCTGACCATGGAAGGAAGACAGTAGCCAAATTGTTAAACTTACAGAGATGGTCTGGGGCCTGCCTGGATTAAGACAGTTTTAAAAGACCATGGCACTCTACTGAGGGCAACAAAGTGAGACTCTGTCTCTAAAAATAAAATAAAACAGGGCAGTGCCTGTGGCTCAAAGGAATAGGGCGCTGGCCCCATATAGTGGAGGTGGAGGGTTCAAACCCGGCCCTGGCCAAAAACTGCAAAAAAAAAAAAATAATAATAATAATAATAAATAAAATAAAACAGAAGACCAGGCCTGACCTGTGATCTGTGTGTAAAGAATTCGCATCCGCCCCGTAGACCTGCAGGAGAAGGCTGCCTCCCCGTAGTGCTATCTCTTTGGGCGAATGCTAACTCTGCTCCAGGGCCTTTTGGGGAAAGGACAGTGTAAAACCCTTAGAGAGGTAAGTTTCCCACCCTTCCAACCTCTCTCCAGCTGCAGCTTGCTTGGTGCTGTCAGAATCTGGATTTGGGGGGAGTCTCTCTGTAGTGGAACCAGTGACAGAAGCTGTTCTTTAGAATTTTCAGGATGGCTGTATTCTGCGGTCAGAATGAGAGAGTCAAGCTGGGCAGAATCTCTCGCCAAGAGTTCAGGTAAGGTAAAGTTTATTCACTGGGAATGCTTTCCACAGCCAGACAGCTATGCTGACAGTCTTGAGTTTTCTTCCACTTTGTTTAAATTTAAATGATAAATTTGTAACTTTTTAAAAACTAAATTTTGGTTGGATTTTTTCATAAAAACTTTTTTTCTTTATCCCATACAAAATGGTTTGAAATGTCATTGCTTTTTAAAAAAACCTTTGTGTTGGAAAATCTTTAATCTGCTCTTTCCTCTTTTTCCCCCCTTTGAAAGTTTTGCATAGTGTAAACGTTCATTACTGTCTTTTACCTTCCCTGCTCCTCCCCTCTGGGGGGTGCTAATGCTATTACCCAGTGCTGAAAAACGGCACTCTAAAGGTATGGGAAGGAAGGAGCCCAAAGCAACAACCTGCTGTCCCTTCAGCTTCCTTTGGAGACTGCTCCATCAGTGCCAAGGTGTGTGGGAACATGCTTCACTGCACCGCCATCTCACTGAGTTGCTTCACGTGAGGAAAAGGGGCTTTGACCCTCTGACTCAGTTCCACATTTTGGATTCCATACTGGAAAAGAAGCCAATCTTCTTGCTAGTAAATCAACAGCCAGCTGTATGCAGTGCTGACCCAAGCAATGGATCTAAACCTAAAAAGCTGAGGGAGGGGAAAAGTCGAATGCAGTAGTCGTGGAATTTGAAATCTCCCATTTTGATCAGGTTATTTACTGGGACTGACATAAATCTGATTGGTGGGGATCTCTCCTAGGACCTAGTGGACATCTGGTATTGACTTACTCTCAGAAAAAAAAAAAAAATGAGAAATACAAAGTAACCCAGGGAGGGTCTGGGTTTTGAAGTTCAGGATTAGTTCCCTCAGGGCAGTCACATCTGGCCTGCCCTTTTGTCTGTGACTCAGCTCTGGCTTATAGCTGCAGTAACCTGTGCTATAAGGAACCCAGGATAGATGAGTGGATGGGTTTCAGGTGAATTTTTTTTCTTCCTTTAGGGTTGGGGATTGATTTGGCCCTCTCTTGTTGTGGTTTATTTTATTTTTTGTCAAGATCAATTTTAGCTTCAAGGACTGGAAAAAACTCAGAAGGGCACCACCAGTTTTTCCTTGAGGCATAGAATCCTGTATTCTGTCCTAAGCAGAGGTGATTTCTCTCAGCTTAGTGCGCTAATAGCACCAGCAATTTTGAGCAGAATACCTTTTGGGGAGAATTTTTAGTTTAGTTTTGTTTTTTAACTCTCTTTCCTTAGCAGCAAAGTCTTTATTCCTAGAGAATCCACTCCCTTGCAGAATTGTTGCAACCTCAGGAGCCCTAACTGAGTGCTGTCAGCCTGGTGTACTACTTCGGACTCTGGAAACAGATGTTGGTTCTATTGTGTATTTCCACTGTGTGTAGTTAAAACAACAGTCTGAGGCCAGATGACCTGTTAGACGGCCAGCCCTGTGTAACCCGACTCTGTATGTTCCCATTGTATGTTACTGCAATGCTCCTTTGTACAGTGTTTGTGAGATGCTCTTTGAAGATGGTACTTTTATATTTTTTTCATTTTCAATAAAAGTGCGTTACTTCCCACTTCTGGTATTTAATACTGTTGCTGAATGTGCCTTGTGTGAGTGTGTGCTCCGGCGTTGCAGGACCTCAGAGCTGGAGGTGGCATTCGTGGTTCTTGGGGGCTGGCTGCCTTCCCTCTCTGCAGGTGGTGTTAGACATATGCTACCTGAGGTAACACGTTTTCGTTTTTGGGAGGGAGTCGGGAGTGGGGGGCCGTGGGAGGGTCTCTGAAGTTTTGATAGTCTGCTTTGTTTGCTTTCTTCTGTACTATTAAACTGCTGATGTTTATTTTCAGGAATGTTTTGCAAATGCACTTCTCACTCTTCCCCAGTACAACTGTAGGTACACTGTTCCTTTTTATCAAATAAGCACGTTTGAAACAATCCCCCAAAAGGTCTTAATTTCATTTAAAGAAATGTATCCATGCGTGGAGTTACTGGAATAAGGTCAAATATATACTTTTGAATGACCATGTGTTTAGAATTAATTTCAGCTCATGGACAGTTTTATGTTACATTAGAAAGAGTAATGGTTTGATAGCATCCTTACAAAGAAAGTCTCAAATTAGACTCACCTCCTGCAGAAAGCCCTGAATACATCACCGTAGGCAGGCTGCAGTAGCATCTGGTCCTGCGAGAAGGTTTTCCTTTGCGCACACTGACCGCCGTGCAGTGGAGCCGCCTACTCTTTCTAACTTAACATAACACCGTGGCATTGTGTGTGGGTGCCGTGGGGGTATTGACAGTGGCGTATGTTTCTCCCTGTAGGCCTTCATGGTGAAGCACCTCTTGGAGTATACCCAGGCAACAGAGTCTAACCTGCAGTACAGCTTGCTGTTAGTCCTGGGCCTCCTCCTGACAGAAATCGTGCGGTCTTGGTCGCTTGCACTGACGTGGGCATTGAATTACCGAACTGGTGTCCGTTTGCGGGGGGCCATCCTAACTATGGCATTTAAGAAGATCCTTAAGTTAAAGAACATTAAAGAAAAGTCCCTGGGTGAGGTGAGTGAGGAGTGTTTGCTTCCCAGCATGAGCTGCTTCTTTCCACTGGGCCCTTGCTGTGTCCTTATCCTCCTGAGACAAGTGACCTGTGCCCTGGCTGGGTGCCCTCACTACTCTTTGTATCTCGTAGCTCATCAACATTTGCTCCAATGATGGGCAGAGGATGTTTGAGGCAGCCGCTGTTGGCAGCTTATTGGCTGGAGGACCCATCGTTGCCATTTTAGGCATGATTTATAATGTAATTATTCTGGGACCAACAGGCTTCCTGGGATCAGCTGTTTTTATCCTCTTTTATCCATCAATGGTGAGTAAGTAAGCCTCCAATCTGTGTCTTGGCAGTTTCCCCTTAGGAGATGAGTTACTTCCACTGGGTTATAGTAGGTAATTTTCACAAAGCACTTAACCTGGTTTGGAAAAATCTGGAATTGGACAGTGCGCAGTCCATATAGACAGAAATGTGACTTGAGAGAAACTAAAGTGTCATTTGCATAAAGGCAGAGGCTTCTAATGACATTTTTAAAAAGAGTCTAGCTAGGCACAGTCATGTACACCTGTGGTCTCAGCTCCTTGGGAGGCTAAGGTGGGAGGATAGCTTGAACCTGAGACTTCAAGACTAGCCTGGGTAACACAGCAAGACCCAGTCTCAAAAAAAAAACTATTAGGAGAAAAAGAATGTGAGCAAAGGAGAACAACAGCAGGTGAACCCTCCCCTGCGTAACACAGCAGCATTTGAATCACTTGGTCTCAAGTTGGTGCTACCTGATATGGCGCTCCTGCCTCCCCTTATCTGTGAGAACTTCACTGCCTTAAGAAAATAAGAATTAGTATTAGATTATAATTTAATAGATCACTTTTATTAAAACCAGTACAACTACCTGAAATCTGGCCTGTCCAAACAACATTATATGCTTATTGTATTTAGAATGACCTTAAGCAGATTAGGTAGTTCTCAGGTTTGAATGAGCTTTGATTTGATGCGGTATCGTTTTTTCTTTTCAGATGTTTACTTCACGGCTCACTGCATATTTCAGGAGAAAATGTGTAGCCGCCACAGATCACCGTGTCCAGAAGATGAATGAAGTGCTTACATATATTAAATTTATTAAAATGTATGCCTGGGTCAAAGCATTTTCCCAGAGTGTTCAAAGTGAGTTTAAAGATTTCATCTGTGCATATGGTAGATGGACTTTGGATTCTTTGGGTCTGATCTGTCACACAGCTTTGCTTCTGGAGCACAGTAGATCTAGGACTCCTCATGTCATAGGTCATAATATACAGGCTTTGTGTTCAAAAGCATCTTACAGATTTGTACCCATAACCTCATATCACATATAAGGAAACTGAGACTGGGAAAATTGTGACTTTCCCCAAATCACATAGTTAGGAACAATTTTGTTTCAAAGCCACTGTGTATGTTCTCATCCTGCCGGTGATTTCCTGGCCTGCCATGAGGCTGTCTCAGAGGACCATATCAAATGACTGTGGAGAACTCCACTTTTGCCTCCTCCTACTCTGTGGTTGCATATGCACAAGAGGTTGGTTGTTGTGTGACCTGAGTGGTGAACTGGGAGTCAGGATGGCTGGATTCTGGTCCTATCTGAAACTCTTAACTTTTTTATTTTTGTTTTTTTAAATGATGGATATTGAGACTCAAGGTTGTCAGTGGCTGGGCCTAACCTGATCTGTAAATTTAGAGCAGGCATAAACATTTGCAATATATTAGTGCCACAAAACTAGGAGGAATAATTAGCACAGACTGGGCATTCAAAAAGATGTTGCAGTGGCAGTGCCGGTAGCTCAGTGGTTAGGGCACCAGCCACACACACATCCAGGCTGGCAGGTTCAAACCCAGTCCAGGCCAGCTAAACAGTAACTACAACAACAATAACAAAAGAGAATAGCTGGGCATTGTGGTAGGTGCCTGTAGTCCCAGCTACTTGGGAGGCTGAGGCTTACTCTCTTACACCCAAGAGTTTGAGGTTGCTGTGAGCTATTGACGCCACAGCACTCTACCGAAGGTGATAGGTAAGACTCTGTCTCAAAAAAAAAAAAAAAAAAAAAGTTGCAGTGGTGGGTCTTAAGACAGATGAAATTGAAGAAGGACATATTTAAAGGCATTGTAGATTTTAAAGATGAATACATGGGTACATTTAAACTTGATTTAAATAAAAATATATGCACTTTTAATGGACCATCACCGCACAAGGAACTGAGTGAATACAGTTCATGTAGTTCCAGGAAGAATAGAAATACAGTATTCAGATCAAGATCCCAGTTTTAGTTTCACTGACTCAGCCTTCAGGAATGTTATGTTCAGGGTTATTTATGAGAGCTGTTAAGCTAAGAAGCATCTAGAGGAAGTGACTGTGCACACAGAGGTGTCCAGCAGTGAACTGGGCTGCCTAGTTAAATAGTGAGTTTGTTCGCACTAGAGTGGAACAAATGGACTCTGAATGGATGTTTGCCAGCATCTGATGGCAGGATGGCTGCTCAGGGTCCCTTCTGGCTCTCAGATTCTGTAGTTTTTACGATCTCCTTTCTGGGATTCCACCCATCCTTCATCTCTGACTGGTGTGTGTTAATTTGAAAAGAGCATTGAGTTCTGTGTTTTTATTTGACTTACACACTAGCTCTGATGATAGTTCCCAGCACAATCGTAGTACCTTTACAGTAGTGCATCGCCTCTCAGAAAAATGACTTTTATATTTAGAATTATGTCACCATTTTATTGTTTTGCTTCCTGCTCCATGGAGGACCTCTATGGTTATTCTGTTAATACTGGTTTTGCAGATTGAGGAAAAATCATTCTGCCTATAGAAATTGTATTTCACCCATCTTCTTCCAATCATCCATACAGCTTTTTGGTGTGGAAGCTTCTATCACGTTGCCAACACACAACAGGCTCTCTAGGAAATCTCAGGTCCTTTTTAACTCTCCAGTGCCATAGTCTTTCCTGTAATTCCTTAGGCAAAAAATAAACAGCTACTAGGTAAGAAAACAAGACTGCCAGTTGGACAATATCTTCACTCCTTTAAAACCTAAGCAACTTACAGGAAGAATCAGAAAATGGGAGATGACCATTGTCCTCATATGTAGCGACTGCTCTCTGCTAGAATCATTCCTGTGACTTAGACAGTTCAAACCTTAGGCTTGTGGACCAGCTTTACTGGTAGAATTGCCTCTACATCACACTGACCTAGTGTTTACACCATAGGTGTTTTACTCCATAGTTTTCATTTTGAAACTTAGGTGTGGCTGAGGACCAACAGGGTCTTATTCGGTGGTGGAGGAGCAGTATCTCAAGGTTTCTTTTAACTTGCTTTGAAATTGGCTTGTTTTTATTCATAGAAATTCGAGAGGAGGAGCGTCGGATATTGGAAAAAGCTGGATACTTTCAGAGCATCACTGTTGGGGTGGCTCCCATCGTGGTGGTGATTGCCAGTGTGGTGACGTTCTCTGTTCACATGACCCTGGGCTTCGATCTGACAGCAGCACAGGTCAGGGAGCCCTCAGGGATGGGGAACATTTTAGAAATGCTATAGATTGGAAGTTCTGGCAAGAATTAGATGGTGTTTTTCCATACGTGTGATTGAGCTGAGAAGTGGAAGAGCAAAGAGCCAGCTCTTATTCACAGAAGGTGCGCGAGTTGTCTTAGGTAACCTTAGTTTGGGCTTAACTATGAAAATATGGATCATCCTGTGTTTCACATTTACTGAGAATTTTAATTGACGGTCTCATAAAAACCCTACTTTTAAAAAACTGTAACCCAAAATAAATAAATGTAACCGACTTATAGTAACATTTGTCAGGCTGTAACTTTCCTGGAAGGAAATTGATGACATCTGCATAACCTAATCAGGCTCAGATTCTTTCTTTTCCTGTTTTCAGGCTTTCACAGTGGTGACTGTCTTTAATTCCATGACTTTTGCTTTGAAAGTAACACCATTCTCAGTGAAGTCCCTCTCAGAAGCATCAGTTGCTGTTGACAGATTTAAGGTGAGTGCTTCCTTTCCCCTCCCTCATGTCAGGAGCCATCCTGGCACAACTAATTGCTGCTTGCGTCCCAGGGGCCATGTAGGTTGGCTGCACTTGGCTTTGGTTTGCATTAGCCTTTTGGCAAGTTGGTAGGAAAGGAGGCAGTGGAGGAGACTGAATTAAGCCACAGGATGGACTGGTCACCCTTTTAAATTAATGTGGACTTTGACCTCTTGTGGAAGACTGGGTTCCCAGGATTTTAGTGTCTCCCTGTAGTGCTAGCTCCTTCCATCTGGTCCTGCTCTAGACCTGGATCTGAGCTATAATCTGATTAGGCTATGACTCACTGGGCCTTGAAGTGATTTAAACCTAGAAGACAAGTGGTGCTATTGGGTAACTCTCAGGGTTTTTTCCCCTTGATCTTTGCCACTATCATTTTGATTCATTGACACCCTAAGTGCTTTTTATTTATTTATTTTTTAGAGACAGCTAGAGTGCGGTAGTGTCATCAGAGCTCACTGCCACCTCAAACTCCTGGGTTCAAGCAGTCCTCCTACCTCAGTCTCCTGAGTACCATGTGCCACCATGCCTGGCTAATTTTTCTTATTTTGGGTAGAGATGGGGTCTGACTGTTGCTCAGGCTGGTCTTGAAATAAGTCCTTCTTTTTTTTTTTTGAGACAGAGTTTTACTATGTCGCCCTTGGTTGAGTGCTGTGGTGTCACAGCACACAGGAACCTCAAATTCTTGCCTCAGCCTCGAACTATAGGCACCTGCCACAACACCCAGCTGTTTTTTGGTTGCACTTGTCATTGTTGTTTAGCAGGCCTGGGCTGGGCTCAAACCTGCCAGCTTTGGTGTATGTGGCTGGAGTCCTACTCACTGAGCTATGGGCGCCGAGCCCTAAGGCCTTCTTTTCTTTTTTTTTTTTTTTTTTTTGTCTTTTTAAAGACAGAGTTTCACTGTGTCGCCCTTGATAGAGTGCTGTGGCATTACAGCTCACAGCAACCTCCAACTCTTAGGCTTAAGCAGTTCTCTTGCCTTAGCTTCCCAAGTAGCTGGGACTACAGGTGCACGCCACAATGCCCAGATAGTTTTTTTTTGTTTGTTTGTTTTGAGACAGAGCCTCAAGCTATCCCCCTGGGTAGAGTGCCATGGCATCACAGCTCATAGCAACCTCCAACTCCTGGGCTCAAGCGAGTCTCCTGCCTCCGCCTCCCAAGCAGCTGGGACCACAGGCACCCGCCACAATGCC
>CAUYQV010093740.1:0-11574 GCA_963574575.1 Galagoides demidoff | reverse complement strand
GCTAAAAGCAGAAACATGGAACACTGTGCCCACCCCAACCCTGCTCCTCCAGCCCACTGCCCTCTTGCTGTCATGACCTCTAAACACCCCACAAACATGTCCTCTTCTTCTCCTCCCTGTGACCTCTATGCCGTCCATTTTTTCATTCAGCAAATGAACTATCTGCCTCCCATGTGCTAGGCACTGGGTTAAAAGCTGGTGTACATTGGTGATATAGACAGGGTTCTCATGAATTGGGCTTTGTGTTTTAAAGGAAATGATGAAAACTAAGCAAGCGAACAAAATAATTGCCTAATGTAATAAATCCTATGAAGAAAACAGGATGTATGATAGAGTACCCATGTCCACTCTTTTGGGGCTTCCATTCTGAAGGCTCACACTGTAATCCCAGCACTCTGGGAGGCCGAAGCAGAGCCCAGGAATTCAAGACCAGTCTGGGCAAGAGCGAGACCCCTGTCTCTACAAAAGATAGAACTAGCTGGGCGCTGTGGCAGGTGTCTGTAGTCCCAGCTACTTGGAAAGCTGAGGCAAGAGGCTCGCTTGAGGCCAAGAGTTTGAGGTTGCTGTGAGCTATGATGATACCATGACACTCTACCTAGGGCAACAGAGTGAGACTTTGTTTCAAAAAATAAAATTAAATAAATAAAAACGCTCCCCAAACAAATATCCTTTGTATGTGGTAGCTAAGGAGGGATGAGATGGGAGGTCGGTATGTAGGACGTCCCTCTCCTCCCTAGGGCCCTTGCCTTCACTCTCTCCCACCTCCAAACAATAAGCGTGATCCTATTAAATGCAAACTGATCATATTATTATCTCCTGCTTGAAGTCCAAGTGGCTCTCCTTGTCCTTTCTTGGCTTCCAAGGCCCTTTGCCTCTCTTCAGCTTCACTTCTCTCCACTGCCCTTGCATATCCTCTGCTCCAGCCAAGCAAAGCCTTCCTGCCCTAGGATGTCTTTCACTGCCAGCCTCCATGTTGGATTGCCTCATTTCTGCTTACCTTTGGCTCCCACTTCCTCCAGGGAGCCCTTTGGGTGAGGCCCCTCCTAGGATGTCCATGGCACCCTGAACACTGTTACCAGACTGTAACAGTGATGATTTATTTACTTACCTGAATCTGCAGGAAGGCAGTGCTAGGTGCACACTGAAGCCTATGCCTGGCACGGGGCACACTCAGTGTGCTGCAGCATGCCACCTCCAGCGTTGGCACTCATCATCTCTCACTTCAACTGCTGCCACCAAATTGATTTCCCCACTTTTAACTCTTTTCTCACAAAAAACTTCTAAAACAAGTGGTGAAAACCAGAACAACAAACTCAAAACTATCAATGTCCCTTGGCCATAGTGAGCAGGAGGCAAGGATTCTAGGTCTGGAGGGTTGTAGTCATTGATGAAGAATTCATGTCACAGGGCTGGATGGAGGGGAGGCCTATGTACGGCCTCCCCCATGTCAGAGGGCAGTATTGTGGAAGAGGAGGGTACACTCAGGAGAAATCAGAGCCTTGTAAGCAGTCTCAGACAAGGGGAAAAGAGAACTCCTAAACCCATGCTCTCTGCTCTCCTGCAATACAACTTTGAGGAGTCTCAAATGTACTTAGGATAAAGCTGGTGATGGGGGAGGATAGTGAAAGGGAAATGGTGTCTGCCCAGGAAGGTATATTGGAGCTAGTGCCCAGATCATGACATTGTATGTTACTCTTCATTTATCCATTCAGTAAATATTTATTGAGGCCTTGCTGTAGGGGACGCTAAGAGTCAGATGACCTCTGAGCAAGATGATCTGCAGCTGAGGGGTGGACCCTCAAGCCATTCGTCCACAGGCTCTCCTTGTGGAGAAAGAGCCCCAGCCTTCAGCATGTAGTCACTTGTTAATTACTCCCCTCACCTGTGTTGTAAGGTCTCCATAAAAGGCTGGTGCGGAGGTTGCTCGGGAATGCCCTGCTAAGAAGGGCTAGCCCGCCTCCTACAAGCTTGTACTTCTAATCCGTGTCATGCCTGGTTCCTTCCTGCTGTGATTGAGACCAGGGCCACAGGGACCCGAGGGGTTGTGACACCTTGCCATTTGCTAGACTCTCTTTTAGGTACTGGAAATTTAGTAGCTAGAAAAATCATGTGCTTGCTCTCCTGGGGTTTCTAGGGTCTCCTGAGACACTCAAATCACACTGACATGCTTCAGATGGTGATAAGGGCAGTGGAGAAAAATAAAATTGGCTATGGTTTAAAAAGTTGGCTCAGTGCCCATACCATAGTAGTTATGGCACCAGCCACATTCACCAAGGCTGGCAGGTTCAAACCCGGAGCAGGCCAGCTAAAACAACAATGACAACTGCAACAAAAAATAGCTGGGCATTGTGGCGGGCACCTGTAGTCTGAGCTACTTAGGATGCTGAGGCTGAGGCAAGAGAATCGCTTAAGCCCAAGGGTTGGAGGTTGCTGTGAGCTGTGAGCCACTGCACTCTACCCAGGGCGACATAGTGAGACTCTGTCTTAAAAAAAAAAGGGATGGGATGCTATGTGATACAGGCTGGCCAGTAACCAATAAAATATCTATTTTCCTTATTTTATTTCCAGCTCTTATAAAGTTTGGTTGAAAATGGCATTTCCTGAACCTTAATGTGCAAAAGCATCGTCCTGCAGTCTGGCTAAAATGCAGATTTTGATGTAGTAGATCTGGGGTGGGGACTGGGACTCTGCATTTCTAACAGGCTTCTGGGTGATGCCTTGGTGGCTGGTATCTTGGACCACATTGTCTTGCTACAGGGGATTAAGGGAAAAGCTGTGAGTCCTTCTTGGGCAGAGTTAAGGGAGGAGTCATCCCTTCACTGAAAAGCCAAGGGGTGATGCCAATCTTCAGAGCAAACAGGAGCAGCAAAAGTGCACAGTTCAAGGTCCTCTGCCCCTCCTGGCACACAGAGTTCTCAATTCAGAGCCCCCTTTGGATGATCTGGGTCTGATCCCAACAAGAAAACCACAGAGTTTCCTTATAGGTTCCCCCATCTTAGGAAAGAAAACCACAGTTTGGGGTGGCACCTCTGGCTCAAAGGAGTAGGGCGCCAGCCCCACATGCTGGAGGTGGCAGGTTCAAACTCAGCCTGGGCTAAAAGCTGCCAAAAAAAAAAAAAAGAAAAGAAAAAAGAAAGAAAGAAAGAAAGAAAAAAGAAAGCTCACAGTTTGGTACAGTAGGCCCCTATTTTTCACTACACGCCCTATGAACCCCGGGTTTCTGCAGTCATACTGCACAGTCCCCTCTCTCTGCCCTTTCCAAAAGCCATCTCCCCAACAATTTTTTTCACTTCCATGCAATATGGTCCTTCTATTCCCTCCGTCTGGACTTCTAATTCCCTGTCATCACCGTATGGCCAGATCCTGTCCACTTCCTAGTCCCATCTGTAAGGCCATATCCCTGCAACCTTGCCCACCTCCAGTCAGGAGAAATCCCTTATTTCTTAGAAATGCTACAGTCCAACCTATTTGGGGCACTGATCTTTTCCTACCCTCTATATTGAGTAATTTTTGTCCTTGTTTTGAGGATGTGGGTTCCTCCAGAAAAGCCACCTCTGATTGTATCCTCTTCCCAAACCCTCCTGGCACTTAGTTATAGCCTAATAACTGTCCTATGAATAAAAGATAAAGATTGGATTTGTTACTAGTATCAACAGGAGGAGAAACAGGATAGAGTTAATGATCAGGTTCGGGTTAGACTTACAGAATTAGGCGGGGGTGTGGGTGGGAGTGGGGGGAGGGGCAGTCCTAGAGAGAAACAAGCCCTGCTGGTGGTTCTGATGGACTCCTAAGTTTGAGAACTGTGACAATTTAGCCTAAAGTCCAGCCCTTCTCTTCCTTCAGACTTTGCCTTGGGCCCTGGAGGCTCCTACGGAGGACGAAGGAGCAGACAGGGGCCAGTGAGGACTGGATGAGGATGATTCCATTAAAGAAAGAGGATGGGGGAGAGGGATGGAGCGAAAGAAAAAGAATAGAAGGTGGCGGGGTGGGGGCGGAGAGGGTAAAGAAATAGGGAGGAAGGCTGGGAGGACCTGCATCTACCTCCCCACTCCCAACATCTTCCAGAAGGTCATCTCTCCCTACCTCCTCGGTCCAGGGCCTGCTGACACTAGCGGGGCTGGCGTCTTAGAGATCTAGCAGGAGCCTGAGGACCCCCGCCACGTCCCCACACCGCCGCCGCCCCGCCCCCGGCCCCACGCGGCTACCTGCTCCTGCTGGGGAGCCGCCTCCACCTCCCGCTGCTCCTTGCGCGCCGCCACTCGCGCTGCCATGCCGCCGCCTGTCCCCGCACTGCGCCTGCCGGGTAGGGTCCCGCCAAGGCCACGGGAGGGGCCGCGGGGCTGAGCCGGAGCGGGGCGGGGCCGGGCCGGCGGGGGGAGGCCCCGCGCCCGCCCTGCGGCCCCCGCGGCCAGGCCGCCTCGGCGCGGAGCAGCTGGGGAGCCGCAGCGCCCGCCCCGCAGCTGCCTTCGGGCCTCAGCCCTGGCTGGACCGGGCTGGGCCATCCGCCAGCGTCGCCCGCTGGACGCCCCGGACGTGCCCAGGGCGCTTGGCGGGAAGCGGCCGTTTTGTTAGCAGGTGACAGGGTTGGAGGAGGGTTCAGAGGGAGGTAGGAAGAGATACGGGGAACGCGCGGGGTGAGAAATGAAGCGGGATGGAGAGGAGAGAGAGAAAGGGGAAAGAAGGGGGGAGAGAGAAGTGATGAGGGCACACGAGAGAGCTTCCCCTCAGCTCTCCCCTCGAAGGTGCTCATTGGAGACAGGAGGAGAGGTGGCCGTCCAGACTGACCTGTAGCATTCCTAGTCTTGTTCGTTCCCAGGACTCACTGCTCCTTCCTTTCCTCAGTTGTCTGTGGTTCCTCCAAACAGGAGGATGGAGAGAAGCGCCACTCTGGGGAGAGAACACAGCCCCTCTGTGCTGCCTCAGGTGCTCGTCTCTGGGAAGCACACGGCACCTGGCCCTTGCTCCCTGTCCCTTCAGGGGCTCCCTTCTCCTCCTTTAATGCTGAGCCCTAAGCCTGGACTCACAGTTGGGAACAAGCTGGAAAATTCAGGCAAGACTTTATAAACATAATGCTTGGGTATTCATTGAGGGAACACATAATTAGATTATCTAGTGTGCAAAATATGGCTTACTGCATTCCAGTGCATGGTGGCTCATGGTTTCCCCTACCTACAAGGAGCTACCAGTGGAGATTAACTGACTAACAAGATGATCAGCCTCTGCCATTGTGGAACTTTCAGCCTAGCAGGGGGTAGAGACCATTAAAGTGGTAAGTGCTTTGCTCTCCCAGACTTAGCTGGGCATTAGAACCCTCCAGGGCTTGTTGAAACTCAGATGGCTGGGCCCAACCCTAGAGTTTCTAACCTGCAGTTCTGGGCTGGGGCCTGAGAATTTGTCTTTTTTGTAAGTTTTTAGGTCATGCTGTTGCTGTTGCCTACATTTGAAGACCACCTTGTAGCATGGTCGGAGCATTGGAAAGAGTGTCCCAGGTGGAGGGTACAGGGAATGCAAAGGCCTGGAGGTTAGAGAAAACATAATGAATTGGAGAAGGAACAGTCATAGTTGACACTGAGATAGGCTTACTGTGTGTCAACTGCTGTTCCAAGCCGTGTACATGTATTAACTCATTCAGTCCTCCCAAGGTAGGCATTTGCTATTATCTCCATTTTGCACAGAGAACACTGGCGCATAGAGAGGTCTGGAAGTTTGTTCAAGTTCCAAAGCTACTAGGTAGTACAATGGGAGTTTGAACCCAGAAAACACTGAGTCTGTGGCTGGGCTCTTAGTCACCCAAGAAAGCAGCTGCAAAGGTCAGCTTAAATTACTAAATTTTAAGCAAGAAAATGACCTTTACAGACTTGTCTTTTGGTTTTGAGGGTGTGTATGTGTGTGTGTGGGGTCAATGACAGGGAGACCAGTCAGAAAGCTATTGCTGTAGTTCCAGCTCTAAGGATGACAGTGGCTTTCGTGATGAGAATGAGTGTGTGCAGCAATGAGGTGGGGGTGCGGTGGGGGGGTGGAGGGGAGGTGGAGAGCTGTGGATGGGTTGGGATATGTCAGTGATAGAATCCACCACTGATCTTCAAGGGTGGTGTTCAGGCATGTGGTTTGAGCAGCTTGGCATCTGGGAAGACAGTGCTGGTATCCTTGAGAACGGGCATGTTGAAAGAGCAACAGATTTGGGGGAACAAAGGTAGCAAACATTTGAACATATTGCATCCTTGCCTGTCTCCTGGACTTCATGTGACACAAGCCATTTTTTCTTTCCAGCCTAGGATATTCTCAGATTCATCTCTATTTTTCCAAGACAGTAAAATAAAATCAAATAAAATAATCCAGATGGAAATAGAAGTTCCTTTCCTATAAAATTTTGGCCTATTATTATTAAATAGGTTCTAGCTGCCTGATTTGAAATTCTTTCTCTGGTTAATAATCAAAAAGGTAAACTGGAGATCCATGTAAACATAAAGGTAATAATTTTTTCTTCTGTCTTCTACTCAATAATCATCTCAGAATAAAACTCAAGAAGTCCATTTCTTGCCTCCTAGTATTCATGGATTTGTTCTAATCTATCCTCCTCTCATACCTGGTTCCATTTGTGACTAAATTTCAGATAGCCAGCACAAAGAACTCATTTCCCAGTAAGTTAGGCACCCTGTCTAGAATAGTTCACTGACCCAAGGTCAATTAATTTGCAACTTTGTTTCACAAATCAAAGAGTTGGCAGCTGACTGTGTCTTAAATCCTAGAATAGACAACTGTTTTCTTGTTGCTTAGCTCTAGTCCCTTTAGCATATTAGCTGTAGTCTCTGCATCCTCCTGTCATCTCCTGCAATTTGGAGCCTGGAGGGGATTGTAATGATGCAGTGGAAGGAATGAGCTAATGTGAGGAAGGTGTTTGAAAAACAAAGTGGGGTCAAAATGGGGGACCAATTACATATGATGTTTGGTGCAGAAATAGACAGATCCCAGGCAGCAGGATAGAAAGATCCTAAATGGGCACATGAAAATTAGTTTCATGACAGCAGATAAAGAATGACTATTTAGTAATTAGCTTATCCGTAAGAAAAAGAATTATGCCATCTCAAGACAAAATAGGTGGTTAAAAGGCAAATGTTGAAGAAAATAGTTGAAAAGAATATCTTTATGATTGCAAGAAAGGAAAAGATACCTTAAGCAAGTCTCAAAAAGGGCAAATCACAAAGGAAAAAAAAGTAAATAGTCTATATTACAATCGAAAATTTCTGTAAAACAAAAAGTTGCCATTAGAAAAGAGGCAAGGCATGGAACAAGAGAATGCTTTTTCATGTAAGTATATCTGACTGACACCAGATTAGTACTCAGGGACATGGGGGCTTACACCTGTAATCCCAGCACTTTGGAAAGCCCAAAGGATTGCTTGAGGCCTGGAGTTCAAGATCAGCCTGGGCAACAAGGCGAGACCCCATCTCTACTAAAAAAAATAAAATATAACTGGACGTGATGGCATGTGCTGGTAGTCCCAGCTACTTGGGAGGCTGAGGCAAGAGCAGAACTTGAGCCCAGGGTTAGAGGCTGCATTGAGCTATATCACACCACTATACTCCAGCCAGGGTGACAAAGTGTGACCCTGTCTCCAAAGAAAAATGTTTAGTGTTTAGGATAAATAGAGCTGATAGAAATTAATTTTTTAAAAAGCATAAATCAGGGCTGGGAGTGGTAGATCACATTTGTGATCCTAGCACTCTGAGAGGCTGAGGTGGGAGGATCATTTGACCTCAGGAGTTGGAGACCAGCCTGAGCAAGAGTGAATGAAAATGTCTCTACTGAAGACAGAAAAGAAAAATTGGCTGGTGGCAGTTGCCTGTAGTCCCAGTTACTCAGGAAGCTGAGGCAGGAGGATCACTTGAACCCAGAAGTTTGAGGTTGCTGCCACAGCACTCTACCAAGGCAGAGTGAGACTCTGTCTCAAGAAAGAAAAAAAAAAGGTAAGAAAACAGACCTCTGTGAACCCAAAATAGACATCAGGGAGCCCACTTACTAATCCTGGGGGCACTAGAGTGATGGTCTGTCTCAAAGAAAAACAGAAAAAAAAGCATAATCAATAGAAAGTGGGCAAGGGATATAAACCAATTCAATGATGTAAAACCATGAGGCATTTTTTTTAATGTTTAAGGGAATTAATGGTTGCATTTATGTACATGTGAATTAATCTAGACTATACACTTCACAGACATACCTGTATATGTTAAGCTACTTGTTCCAGGATGGCTCCCCACAGCCCTCCTACCCACACCCCGACTGCTCATTAATTTTCCCCCTTTCTCCTTGGCCTTCTCGGGGCAACTGAACTGTTCCGGTACAGGGATGCCACTGAAAGGTTAGATCTTAAAGAACTCCCCTATGTTGCTTTCCAAACGACCTTTTCTCAAGTAACTTCTTTTTCAATTACTCTTTCCCTCTTTTCTTGTTGTCTTTTTCATATTAACAAAATGTGCATTCTCTGTACCATGAAGCTGAAATAAGTGATTCAGAATGTCTCCAGCCGGGTGCAGTGCTGGTTACCTGTGGTGGGTGATGGTGGAGGGTGAGTCCAGACCATTGGTGGGGCCTCTCCTCTGTGAAAGTGATGACAAGTGTGGATTTATCTAAAAGCGGGTGGGAGGGCCAAATTCAAATCTCTCCAGGCTGTGAGAGTATCTAAGAGTTTGTCTGATCTCAGAGAGTACCAAAGTTTCTAGACTCCAATAATCTTAAGGCCAGAGGTGGCCTTGTCACTAACAGAATAGGCATCTAAGAGGAGGGAAACTAAAGCCATGTCCCATTTTAGGTGGTGAAATGGCTGCATGGAAGTGACCTGGCTAACTTGACAGGCCAACCCTCCACTCCCTTCCCTCCCCAAACTCCTCCCTAGGTTTTGTCTTCAGGTGGGGACATGACTGCCCCTTAGAACTCTTGCAAGTTGGCAGAACTCTTGCAAGTTGGTCTGATTCACAAGTGCCAGGATTCCTGACTGTAGCCCCTGTTCCTGGCCCCTCTGCCTAACTGGATAGAAATTTTCATCCTCCTTTAATTAAATCTGCCTTTGCTTAAGCACTGTTACTCAAGACAAATGAAAGATACTCAGCTTTGTTTTATGTCTCATCTTTTAATTCATGTTGTAACACTATTGATTTTTATTCTTTTTGGCTAAAATGTACAGTGTTTAGCTATACATGTATTATGGTTACATGGCTTTTTGTGAGCTGGCTTGTGGCCCTAATTGCTGCTTATAACATTTGTTCTACAGGACAGTGCCTTCTGCCTTTAAAACCACTGCCTTCCAAATGCACATTTGGAATACAACCCCTTTGTAACCTGGCAACTCTGTATTAATGTCTCAGCCCAGGGCAGCCCCACAACCAAATGACATGTGGTTTAAGGTTCATGTAACAGCCGGTTCATTTAAATAATATTAGCTAGGGCTCAGCTTTCAGGTTCTCGGATTTCTGGTTAATTTAGAATAGAAGAGGCTGCAGAGTTGCTGCAGTCAGACAACATATGCCTGTTGCTTGCTGCTCCCTGTTGAGAAATGGCACATTCCTTCTTTTAATGGTTTACCCTGCAGGTTTTAGGACTGAGCTTCTTCCTAGGGCAAGCTTTTCAGTTCTGTCAGAACAATTGGTCTTGAAAAAGAAAAACTCCTTTTAAAAACCTACTATACTTGCAAGCCTAAAAGTTCAGCTAGGGTCATTCTAGTTTATTGAGTGCAGGGGCCCTCTCAGCAGGAGGGAAAACCACATTTAAATCCTTGAAGGGGCTCCTTCCCCTCCCTTCTCCTTGTTTTCCTTTCCCCAGTGCCTCCTCTAAGAAGTGTCCTCTTTTCTAAGTTAGGAGCCCAGATAGCTTGTCCCAAGCAAGTCATTCTTCCCTGTCTTCACTATAAAAAGAGTTAATATTTGTCAAATACCTACAGTGTACCAAGGCATTGGGGTTAAGCACATTTTATGTCTGATATCATTTAATTCTCCAAAGTACCCCTAGGGATATGTATCATATCACCATCCACAGTTCACAGATGAGACATTTAAGTCAAGAGAGACTAATTGTTCTATCTAAGAATGGATAGCAGTGGCCACTGCTGTCCCCGCTCTTGTGCCCTGGGTTGTTTTGGGAGGCCCATTGCTTCACTGGGGATGTCCTCAGGAAACCCTGTCTTGGTGTGGTGTGCTGTACTTTTCATTTTTAATTAAGGCCAAGGACTTGCCATCATAAGTCCTATACTTCAGGTTAATCGCCAAGATCATGTTGCACTGCAGTCCCACAGAAGTCATATTTTGTGAAAGAAAAATGCTAATATTCCTATTTTCTCTGGACTTTAGATATTTGTTCTCCTTGGGAGCTTAAACAAGATCAGTCACAGAAACAACAAGAAGAGGACACAGTTATTTTTTGCTCTCCAGGATGCCCTTCTGGTTTTACCCCTTCCTGTGTTTCCTGCCCATGAGAATAGCTAAAACATTTTATAGTCTCAACTAGTGCCCCGTCCTTTACATATATGCAATCCTAAAAACAGCACTGTGAGGTAGGTGTACTACTGTAATTCTCATTTTACAAATGAGCACTTCTGGGCCATCTGCTCTGCTTGCAAAGCGCTTTCCTTATGTGTGCATATATGTATGTGTTAGAGATCAAGTGGCCCAGGCTTGAGTGCAGTGGTGTGACCATAGCTTGCTGCATCCTCAAACTCTTGGACTTAAGTGATCCTCCCTCCTCAGCCTTTCCAGTAGCTGGGACTGTAGGAGCTCAACACCATGCCCACTACTTTCTTCATTTTAGTCTGCATAAGTCCCACCTTGCCATTGTTTGCTCCCTGCCAGGCTTTCCCAGATGCCCAGTAATGATACAGCTCTTTTAGCGCTTTGCTCCCAGTTTTTTGCACCTGCCTCTATTCCAGACTGCTTAGTATTCAAGGCACTGGTAAGTATATCTCTGTCAGCCAACTACTGCAAACTGGGAGAGCAGAGACCTTTCTAATCATCTTTCATTCCCCATTGCATCTGGCTCAATGTCTGGCCTGGAGCCAAATTGAATTGGTAATGATCTTGCTTCCAAGCCCTCACTGCTCAAGGGGGAGACTGAAGGTTTCCCTAAGCTCATCACCTGCAGGGTTTCCTCCAGGAAGGAGAGGGGGCTATTGTCACTGTGGTCAGAGCTTCTTCTTATCTACCCATTACAGAATCATTGAGAACTCTGCACACAGAGATAGACTAATTATAAATAAGCAGTAGAATATTATAAAATATAAATATTGCCATTATAAAATAAGAACATATTATAAAATGTAAGTATTAACATATAAAGTAAGAATGTACTCATGTTTGAGAGTAGTATATACTAATTATAAAATAAGAAGTAGGAAATGCTCCTTCTGAACTGTATGGAATTTTAAGGGTATGTCTTATGTCTCTTATTGGAATTTTTTTTTTTTTTGAGACGGAGCCTCAAGCTATCCCCCTGGGTAGAGTGCCATGGCATCACAGCTCATAGCAACCTCCAACTCCTGGGCTCAAGCGAGTCTCCTGCCTCCACCTCCCAAGTAGCTGGGACCACAGG
>CAUYQV010093734.1:0-17436 GCA_963574575.1 Galagoides demidoff | reverse complement strand
AGGGAGGTGAGCGGGAGGCGGGGAGGAGAGCGGGAGGCGGGGAGGAGAGCGGGAGACGGGGAGGTGAGCGGGAGGCGGGGAGGTGAGCGGGAGGCTGGGAGGTGAGCGGGAGGCGGGGAGGAGAGCGGTTGGCGGGGAGGTGAGTGGGTGACAGGGAGGTGAGGAGGAGGCAGGGAGGTGAGGAGGAGGCAGGGAGGTGAGCGGGAGACAGGGAGGTGAGCGGGAGGCGGGGAGGAGAGCGGGAGGCAGGGAGGTGAGCGGGAGGCGGGGAGGAGAGCGGGAGGCGGGGAGGTGAGCGGGAGGCGGGGAGGAGAGCGGGTGACAGGGAGGTGAGTGGGAGGCAGGGAGGTGAGCGGGAGGCAGGGAGGTGAGGAGGAGGCAGGGAGGAGAGTGGGAGGCAGGGAGGTGAGGAGGAGGCAGGGAGGAGAGCGGGAGGCAGGGAGGTGAGCGGGAGGCAGGGAGGTGAGCGGGAGGCAGGGAGGTGAGCGGGAGGCAGGGAGGTGAGGAGGAGGCAGGGAGGTGAGTGGGTGACAGGGAGGAGAGTGGGAGGCAGGGAGGTGAGCGGGAGGCAGGGAGGAGAGCCAGTGGCAGGGAGGTGAGCAGGTGCGGCCCTCACTTACCTTTGTGTGCAGTGGCCTTATCTGTTTCAGGGGCTTCCAGATCACACACATGGGTTGCCCACTTAAATTTAAACTTTGGATAAACAATAAATATTTTATTTCATATAATTATGTCCCAAATATTGCAGAGGGCACATGTATACTAAGACATAATTTGTGGCGTCTCTGAGATTGAGTTCTGGCCGTGTGATCTGTATTTGTATTCACTACATTTGCAACCTTGCTGCTGGAGGATAGAGGTCATGCGGCTCAACAGCCGGTTTTGCTTTTCAAAGTATCACTTCTGCTCAGTGCTTTGTAAGGAAATATGGAAGACGGTTTTGTTTTAAGAGACTGTGCAGAAAATTTTGTTATTGGAATTGGGTGGTATTCAACACATACCTTTACAGCATGTCATGGATGAAAACTTGCTGGGTTTTTTTAGTCCTGTTAGAACTCGGTGTCCAGTGACTTGACCCACGTGTCCAGCACACAGCTCATGGCCTTGCTTGTTCATCACCTCTCTTGTTCACCATCTGGCTCTCAGGTATTACACTGTCTCCACGTTCCTGCAGTTTCAGTTAAGCCAATAGAGAGAACTATCTTCCCACTCACCCACTTACTCAGTTCCATCCGGTGCCTGTGCAGCAGGCACCAAGTCGTGCCCCCGCTCCAAGGCGCTGGAAGAGCAGCCGGAGCTAACACAAAAGTCTCCCTCTGAGTGGACGAAACACTGCAGATGGGGCGGGGAGACGACTACTATAAAAATCATAGATCTGGCGGGATAAATGGTACTGAGAAAAATTAAGCCTGGTTGACTGGCAGTGTGAGGGCGTGAGTGGATTTGAGATTTTGGTTATGGTAATTGGGGAAGGTCTCACCCATAAGGTGATATGTGAGCAACAACCTGGGGAAAGTAAGGGGAGGAGCAAAGAGGCCCTATGTAGGGACAGCACTGTAGGCAGCGGGAAGTGAAGTGTGGAGGGCTCAGATAGGAAAATGGTTCAGCTCGAGAAATGGCAGAGAGGCCAGAGGCTAGAGCAGAGTAAAGAAGGAGGAGGAAGGAGGGAATGAAGGAAGGAGGAGGGAGGGAGAAGGAGGGAGGGAAAAGGAGGGAGGAGGAAGGAGCAAGTGAGAAGAAGGGAAGAGGGAGTGAGAAGGAGGGAGTGAGAAGGAGGGAGTGAGAAGGAGGGAGGGAGAAGGAGGGAGGGAGAAGGAGGGAGGAGGGAGGGAGATGGAGGGCAGGGGGGAGTGAAGTCCACCAGCAGTGAAGGGAGGTGCAGTATGAGCAGAACATGTTAAGTCTTACAGACTGTAATGAAGACAGGAGTTTTTGCTCTAGGTCAGATAAGGAGGTATTTGTGCCTTTGACTTATGTTTAGAAAATGTCGCTTTGCAGCATTTTAGGGGATATGCTGTTAGATACCAAGAATAGGAACGGCCGGGAGAAGGTAAGAGGTGGATGGCTTCAGTATGAGATGACAGAAGAGATAACGAAGGTTTAATGGGGAAGGCAGCAGTGCTGGGGAGGGAAGTCGTCTGACTCTGGGTACCACTTAGGATGTAGAATCAGGATCCCTGCTGTGTTGGACACAGGATGGAAGAGCAAGGGGAGAGTAAAAGTGACTCTGAGCAACTGTCATTTGCTGAGATGAGGAACATGGAAAAAGAACAAGCTGATCTGGTTTGTTTAGCTTTGTTTTGGGTGGAGAGATCAGTAGTTGAGGTTTACACATAATAAAATTGGAGGTGCCCAGCAGAAAGCCCAGCAGAGATGTTGGTGATGCTGGTGCTCAGTTGGGTGAATACGTTAGGGACGCCAGAGATAGGCCTGGACTGGACAGAACAAGAGGGAGCACCTCTCTGCAGAGAGAAAACCCGGTGGGCATCAGTCAGGGAGAGGGGAGAGGGGAGGGACAGAAACCTACCTTAGGGCCACAGCTCGCTCGGGTGATGGGCACTCTTAACACCTGTGACTCAAGCATTTAAGTGACCCATGCAATCTAAAGCATTTGTACCCCCTTAATATTTTGAAATAAAAATTAATGTTTTAAAAGAGAAAGAAAGAAAACCAAAGAGTAGTGCTGTCTTGGCGAGCGAGCGAGGAAGGGTTTCAGGAAAGAGTAATCTGTCATCTGGTGTCCTGATGCTGGTGCCAAGGACAGTGCAGACCCAATGGCCACTGTGTTTGGCGATGGGAGGCAGGACGTCCATGACAAGAGCAATGCTGGTAGTGGACAGATTTAGGAAAATTCAAGAGAAAGTGGAAAGGAAAGAAGTGGAAACGTGTTGGCAGGTGTTTCTGAGTTCTACTCTTAAAGGAGGCCACAAAAGAGGGAGAGCAGTTGGAAGGACGTGGCGGCACGCTTTATCCCGAGGCCTGGGAGACATCACAGCCTGTTTATGGGATGATGAAAATGATCTAACGTATTAGAAAAATAGATGATGCAGGACCATAAAATGTCAATCCCTGAAGCAACGTACTTAGGCCCATGTCCCTAATAAGTATCTACAAACAAATGGAATATGCTCGTTATTTGGAGATATGAACTAATTTAATCTCAGGAAAATTATAAATTTAGATAATTGGCAAACAATTTTTTTTCTTTTGGAAAAGGGCTGTGTTAGCAAATTAAGAATGTGTGCAGGCTGTATTTCTCCTTCAAAGTGAAAACAGCTATATTGAGCTCTAAGTAACAAATGCAGGCTATAACAACTTAATTTAAATATTTTATTGATTAGGAAAATGTGACTGAGAAAATTATATTCTTTTTAAGCATTAAATTGGTAAGCACCGTTTTAATATTTTATGCCTTGAATGTGAATGCATTTGGAGCATTTCACAACATGGCATGTGCACAGACCCCTACTGGGGGGCACAGATTCCAGCAGCTACACTCTGAAACCCAGTTTGGGGTCTGGGAATCCTGCAGGCTGCTTCCAGCCAATGACTGGACATGGGGAATACTGAGACTGGCCCATCGTCATGGCTGACTCTGCTGAGGATTCCCTGACTCTGTGGCCAAACTTTCTGTCCAGTGCACAGTGACCAGGATGCTTGCACTCACTATTTCTTCCTCTTCTCACCCAGGGGTCTGACCTGCATTGAGGCCGTTCCTCTCCCGGCCTCTTCTCACTCCGGGGTCTGATGTACATTGAGGCTGCTCCTCTCCCAGCCTCTTCTGGTCCCTCCCCACTCTCTATCCATCTTTGTTACAGGTATTTCCTCTAACAAAGTATCTGCATGTTATTCATATGTTTGCTTCTGCCTCCGAAGGATCCAGACTAACATTACAAGGGGCAGATGGAGAAGGAAAGACAGCCCTGGGGAGAGGCCCACCTCAGTGTAGGTGAAGAGAACACCATTCGGGTTTGGGAATGGGACGTGGGTAGTCTATGGCACAATGTTGCAGATCAAGTTCTAAGTGTGTTACTGATAGTGACCCAGGAAAATGTTCTGGCAGAGGAAACTTCTGAGGCAGGTACAGGGATGCAGGTATCTGAAAAACATAGGCCTGGAGGGGGAGGTAATAGGGCTTACAAGACGCAGGAGGTGGCTGGACCCTGGTAAGCTGCACTGACTTTCTGCAGAGGAATAATGAGAGGCTGAGGCTGCCGAGAAGACGTGAATGGTGCAGTGGAAAGCCAGAACACTCTGTGGTCATTTACAGAGGGAACAAGGACAGACAAAAGTGAGAAGCAGGCTGGAGACCGTAGAGTCTATAAGGCTGTGAGATGCACACCTGGGGTCTGCTATGGGAGACCCAGGGCAAAGCTTGGAATCCACAAACCCAGAGAAGGGCCATCTGGATGGACACTGGTGATGCTAACTCTGCAGTTCCTCAGTGATCTGCTGGACTTGTGGAGGTGGCCCACATGTCCCCAGCAAGTGCCAGCCCTCCCGCCATGCTGAGAGGGGCTGCAGCAGGTGTTTAACTCAGCAGCTACCTTGACTCCTGTCCAGGCTTCCAGGAAGGTAGACAGGGGACACGCCAGCAGAGGCCAGCAGGAGTCTTCTGTGCTCCATGAGAGAAACAGGGACCAATCCTCAGGGAACTGCAGTGTTTGGGGGCGTGTACATGTGGGATCCAGCGAAATGTCCCCGGGAATTGGATTTCATGACTGTTGATCAAAAGGGTGAGAATATATAATGGTATAAATGACAATTGACTGAGTTGAGGGCACTTTTTCACCATCAGGACACGGGATTTAACACCCCAGCAAGGACCCCAAGGACAGAGTAAACTCGGTGCTGGGGAGAAACGGTGGCCGACTCTGGGGGAAGTGGGACTGGTGCAGCTGTTGGGAGATGGTACCAAAGGAAGAGAGAGGGTGAGGGAGGGTGAGGGAGGGCCCTGCTGGGATGAGCGGGTGTGTGAGGCCAGCAGGTGCACTAGAGGGCTGCACTTCAAGGAGGGGTCAGTGGACTCCACTGCTCACACGCCGGCCAGGACAGTGACAATGAGAGAGGCACTTTGGTCACCAAGATATCATACAGTGGCTCCCCTGGGAGGCCAGGACTGAGTGTGGGAGACACAGGCACAGAGCAGGGCTCATTGCTGTTTATGGGGGTGGTGGAGTCCCACAGGCACAGTGTCCAGGAGGTGCAGGAGGCAGCGAGCACCTTGGTGGTGGCAGCACTGGTTCACTGGGAGTGGTGACTATCCCCCGCAGCTCTGTGGGGTGCAGGTCCTGGTCTTAAATGGTGCACATACTTACCAGGGGCCACAACAAGGAGTCCACTACAGTGCAAGTGACAGCTGCTTCCAGGGCATCTGGGACTCCGTGTGCCTGGGGACCCAAGACCAGAGGTCACCACGCTGTCAGTAATGGGCCCTGACCAGCAGCAGTGAGCAGGAGCACTTCCACAGGATGCAGGCAGGGGAGCACAAGTGAAACCCAGATGCAACCCCGTGGCACCTCCTAAAATGTCCTGTGCCCCTTTGACACTGAGTGGACATGTGGTGTGGTCCTGGACTGGGAATGGGATAATTATCCAGGACTCAGGACCGTCAACATGAAACTGTCCATCACAGAATCCAGGAAAAGCCACAGATGTGCCGACATGATATCTGAGTGTGGGGATGACCGATGGCTGGGTAGTGGGGGGCAGGGAGGACCAGTGTCTGCAAGGCCCTGGGCTCCCTCCTGCTGCCCTTCCACATCCCTGGGGAAGAAAACCAGTGGGAGGCACGAAGGTAGATTCTCTTCCAGTGGTGGAGCAGTTCAGGGCCAGATGGAACATGGTGGCAGTGAGCAAGCTGCTCCCACCGGTGAATGGGGGTGGCACGTTTACCAAGGCGGCTCATTCCTGAGAGACGCGGGCTCCTCCAATGGACAACTTTGGCCCTAGGACTGCCTGGGGCCTTGCACCAGAGTCCAGGGCACTTCCAGTCACCTTCATCCCCTCAATTACTCATCTGAGACCACAAAGGGGTCTCGCTGCAGAGTGGGACTGATTTGCTCCACTCACAGTGATATGTACTGTCCACTTTATTGATCCAGGTACATACCAGGCAGTGGGCATTTAGAGGTTAATGAAACGTAATTCCCCCCTCCTCCAAAGGAGCGCGCTGGGTCCTATAGTTGTAGGATGGTGTCTCTGCTCCGTTTGGCCAGAAGTGCTGGCTAGGCAGCCAGGTAGGTCTAATGCCACCAGTTCCCAAGAAGAAGTAGCCACTCTGGCATTCTGACTGTGCTGTCCTCATCTGCACAGGGCCCACTGAGGGCCCCGCAGACCAGCCCATCACATGTCTCAGCTATGGGCATAGCCCCTGCAGCAACACGGCATCTCCCCGAAGGCACCTTGCCTTGCCACAGTGCCAAGGGTACCCCTTTCTCTAGGACCCATGTTCTGACCATCACTGGGTCGGGGAGCAAAGCAAGGGCGATGGGGAGGGCTGGGTGTGGCCATGTGAGTGACATGCCTTCTGCCTTCCAATTCTCGTCGTCCTGTCATGCCTGCCTCCCTTTGCATGTCGAGGGCAGGTCCATCTTTCTTTAGACACAAGGAAAATTCAAGGGAATCCGCACTTTGAACACAAGCAGTGCTCAGATCTGTATGTCAATGTGTGATGATCTGTGGAATCTTATTCTTGGTATCCAACATCCACACCTGTGCAGGGGGTGGAGAAAAAGTGGTGACAATGCATAATGGTGCTAGAAAAGCTTAATAAAATTTTAATGTAACTTAACTCAGATAACTTGCATGAGTTTCCTGAGGCTGCCATGCACATGCCACAGGCTGAGTGGCCAGACAAGAGAGCTTGATTTCTCATGGTTCTGGAGGCTACAAGCCTAAGGGCAAGGGTCAGTAGGGTTGGATTTCCCTGAGGCCTCTCTCCCTGACCTGTGGATGGTCTTCTTGTGTTTCACAAGAGCGGGCAGGTGACCCAACATCACCCAAGAGGAAACCATCAGTGTTTCCTCTTTGTATAAAGACCAGAATCAAGTTGGATTAGTACCTGCCATGACCTCATTTTAATTTAATAACCTCTCTAAAGACCCAGTCTCCAAATGCAGTCACAGGTGTTTTATGTGTGTAAACCCATCAGATCTTCACATTAAATGTGTGTAGCTGTTTGTATACTAATCACACATCGAAAAGCTGCTGAAAAAGAAGATTTAATATCTAGTTAAAGAGGACACAGACACACACACATATCATATGTTGTGTATTAGTCTATTTCTAACACTTCCGCTAATAAATAAACAATGTAAACACTTTAGATATAGGCTGTTGCTAGGTGAGCCTAAAACACAAACCCCTCTGTCTAGATGATAATGGGATTCTCTAGAGTGTAATTCCAGCTAGAATGCTTTTCCGTAGGAAGAGCTTAATGGGAAGGACCAGAGGACAGTATTTGCCAATGAGGAGCAGGTTCTGATTCCTTCATCTAACCTGTGTGTCAGGAAGCATTTAACCTGTGTGTCAAGTCTTGGCAGCCCATCTGGAAATGAAGGAGAGGTTACTATATGTAGATGCTCGTAACATGAAACTCCATTGGGAAAGAAATTGGAACCATTTCCACTGCACCTCTGCCGAAGTGTGAATTCAGTGGTTCAGATTTTGTGGCCAAATGACTGGAAAGAGAATGAAGTGGAGATGGGACTGGACAGGCGTCTTCTTAATTGAGAGACCACAGTGCAGCTTGCATTTTCAAACCACAGGGATGGCCTTGGTGGGCTTCCAGCATTAGACCCCAGTGACTACCTGTGATTTGATTATCTTTCTTCCTATCCACATGGGTCATGAAATTTCAGGAAGGTTTTGGTAATTTCTTTTTTTTTTTGAGAGTCTGTCACCCTGGATAGAATGTCTTGGTGTCGTAGCTCACAACAACATCCAACTCTTGGGATCAATCAATCCTCTTGCCTCAGTTTTTCTATTTTCAGTAGAGACAGTCTCACTTTTGCTCAGGCTGATCTTGAACTTGTGAGCTCAAGCAGTCCACCTGCCTTGGCTTCCCAGAGTGCTCCCAGGTATGAGCCACCGTACCTGGCCAAGGTTTTGATAAATTAATGAATGTCACAGAAGATCATAAAGTCCCCTAGGGGCCTGGGCCTGCCCCATGAGGCCAGCCCTAGTATCCACCTTTGGATAGGATACTTTCTTGGGAAGAAAGGCACTCACCCTTTTTGTTTTCTAAAAACTTAGGTGTGAAATTTCTCCTCATCTGTGAGAAGAGCTTAGAACAACTCTGAAGGAGACTCTGGGGACGTCCTTGACTTCCCTGCTGTTCTTCTTGGGCTCCTTGGAATCCCAAGGCTCCTTGAGTTTTTGTTTTCTTCCTCAAAAGTCCCGAGACCTCACTGCAGAACATTACCCACATTTGTCCCTCTTGGCAGGATTCCGTCTCCAAACATCTTGTCCCTGGGCCATGTTACATCTATGAGAAGCACACAGCACACTGTGAGCTGGACGCCAAACCCAGGGCCTTAGCAACTCATGAGTTGGATGGAAGGAGTGACATAGCCCTGAGTGATTAGAATATTACATGTGATGCTGCAGTAACAATTGGCTTATTACAAAGGATTTATCCCCCTCCTGGCTCTGTGCTGCTTGCTGTCCCCGTCCTATTTTATAGAGGCCCGGGTGACGTAGGGAATGGTTTTTGTTTGTTTCACAGATAGAGGCTACTGAGACGTAATTAAATACTGAAGTGAATATTCAGCCCCAATCATGTTCTTCAGACACATGTCACCAGGGAAATATCTCCTCTTAGAGAGACCTGAAAGCAGCAGCTAAATGAAGAGATGAAACTCCCGTCCTCTGTTAGGTGTCTGTCACCAACCTGAGTGATTCCCATGAACACTGCCCTGGGTACAGGGAACTATCACTTAAACAGAGACCGCAGATAGATAACTATTTCTGCATGTAAGCGTTGGTATGATGTTTCAGCCTTGACCAGAGCCAGTCTTCAGCACAGTCTTTATACACTTTTGAGTCATACCCCAAACCTCCCCACATGCAACAGCTCTGAAAATCAGACTCAGTGATGGGACAGTCCAGGGGGCGCAAACCCACACCTGGGTTCCCCTCAACGCTCAGCACAGGAACCTCATTCCCTCCCTCACACGCTCACCCCGCAGACTGAAGGGCACTTCTCAGACATCTCTGTTGGATCAGTATTTCAGTTTCTTTCATCACAATTGAGGAATCCAGGGCCTGATGGCAGAGTGGTGTCAGCTCGGGTCGTGCTGAGGTATAATTTAGGTGTCAGGATAACAACACGACTTTGAGAAGGTCATGGAGGGAGACGTTGGCTCCAGCGAGGGCAGGCTGAAAGGCAGTAATACTCGCACAGATAGTATTAATCATATATAATTTGCCTAATTTAAGTATGATTGAGTTAAATGACAAAAAATTAACAAATGCCAGTGGGGCCCTGCAGTGGCCAGGAGGTCAGCACATGAGTTAGTAGCAACTTAATAGCTATCTGCAAGTCCGGGTGAGGTACGGGAAAGAATGGCTTTGCTTTTCCTGGAGCAATGGTCTGTAAACATTAGTGTGCTCTACAATAAGGTTGTTTGAGTCTGTGCTTTTATTGAAAACACACACACACACACACACACACACACGTTACTATATGTAAGAGTTCACAGCACGGAATCTGCCTATTCTTAATTTCAGCCTATGGCCCTCTCTGCCAGCCTTCCTTTCCACTACCTTCCAAGTCCCCCCACCGCCTCTACCCAAACTGTCACCAACCACCCACGCATCGGTTCAGATCCCTACTCCCTGCCACCTCTCATGGAATAATAAGGAGCAACCTAATAGTCTAACATATCACTTGAAGTTTTGCCCGTTGGGAAGATTGTTTTCTTCACCACTGCCCCTCGGGTTTCCCCTGAGGGGCTCCTAATGCTGCAGCCATCCCCACTCGGGTGCTGCCAGCACCCAGTGCAGACCCATCTGAAACCAGCCTACGGGTCTCCCTGCCTAGATCAACACGTCATAAAGGAGGCCCCAGAGGGCACGGCCTTGTAACAAGGGGAAGGCCACGATGCTAAAGGGGCCGGCATTCCAGGAGCTCAGCAACTCGTCTGACACGCTGGACCCACCTGAGGCAGCTCCGACACGTGGCTCCCACTTGATGACACATGGGCATTGCTGCTGCTCACGGCCAGCTTTTGGCCCAATGGGTC
Organism: Galagoides demidoff; assembly: GCA_963574575.1. Lineage (NCBI taxonomy): Eukaryota > Metazoa > Chordata > Mammalia > Primates > Galagidae > Galagoides > Galagoides demidoff. The sequence goes on along the minus strand of CAUYQV010093734.1, from coordinate 7,189 downwards.
ACATAGCACCAGTTGGCGACAGAGCATTGGGCTGGACAGCCTATGGTTGGGCAGCCAGTCTCTACCAATGTCCAGAAAAAGTAAAAAGTGTTTTTTTTCAAAGGGAGGATAGCTATCTTCAGAAGCAGGGACAGGTCTCGTGCAAACCCTGGGGTGTGCCCTGCACCTCTGCCATTACTGCTTGTCAGTAACTGCACACGACACCCCTGCTTTCCAGAGATGCCTCAGAGTGCTCCGCTCCGGGCCTGTGGGGAGACGGCTCCCCTGCAGCCTTACTCCCCTCGCAGGCCCACGGGCAGCCATACGGGACTGTATAAGAGGGGCCGAAGGAACACACCGAACTGTGATGAACGCTGCGTTTGAAATGCAGAAAGGTCTGCCAAGAGCCACACTTGTGTTCTGTTTTGTTGCTGAGTTTAGGGAGCAGCAACACGTCTTTCAACTTGAAGGCTGCTGAAACCACAGAGGCACCGCTGAGGTGACAACCCCAGATTTCATTTGGGGTGTAGCTCCCCATCTCCAGATCACATAGGTTACACTGAAGACACGCAGGCTGGTTTGTGGACTACAGTGACATTGTTTAGAAACAGAAGTGTTGGCACAGCCCTGAAGTCGGACCGTGAAGTTTTACCATTGACCCTGACAGGTAGAAGCAAAATGCTTCTGGGTGTCCTTGTAAAAAGATGTGAAGGAAGATGAAGCTCCAGCCATGCCCATACCTGTGTACCAAATGCTAGGAACTGCGCTGCTTTCCTTCAGTAAAGATATTACAGCAGGGCTCGGCACCTGTAGCTCAGCAGCTAGGGCACAGGCCATGTACACCAGAGCTGGAGGGTTCGAATCCAGCCCAGGCCTGCCAAACAACAATGACAACTATAACCAAAAAATAGCTGGATGTTGTGGCGGGTGCCTGTGGTCCCAGCTACTTGGGAGGCTGAGGCAAGAGAATCACTTAAGCCCAAGAGTTTGAGGTGGCTATGAGCTATGATGCCACAGCACTCTACCCAGGGTGATATAGTGAGACTCTGTCTCAAAAAAATATATATTACATCTGGAGCAGCAGTGGGAATCGGGATCACCAACTAAGTTTGGGACAATCTGCAAACACTCCCCAAGGTGCACAGGTGAGTTACATGGGGGTGTGATAGGTGCCACACTGTACCTTGGGGGTGATACTAGGTTCAGCACCTGCCCCGGGTCTGGCTTCTGGTCTGCCAGCTTGGTAGCAAGGGGAATTTCCAGCAGATTCTACTTAGCCTTTCCAATAATGGCCGTCATCTCTTTGGTCAGGGGACTAATGTGGAGACTCTGCCAGTTGCCAGGGGTGTCTATTCCAGCTACATTCAGGTGCTGGGGAAATATACAGTCTGAGGGTCAAGTGGGACCTCAGCTAAGACCCTGTGCCTCACCTAGCACAGGTGCCCTGGGGCCTGGGGGCCATGGGGGTTGCATCTCACAGCCCTGCCTTCCACCCTGGGGCTCACTCTCATGAGATGTGAACCCTGGTTGGAGGACCCCACCCGCACATACTTCACCATCATTCAGACCAATATTAGCAAGACTCCAACATACAAGTGATGGCAGGACAGACACATCAAGAAGGACCTCAGCTCTTCCCTAAGGAAAAGGACAGGTTCTTCCTTTGGGCTCTCAAGCTACCTCTCAGCATAACAAATCACGTTCTTTGACTCTTAAATTTATAGTTTAGACCCCGTGGTGGGGGTAGTTCCATTTGCTTAAGAAATGGCCTTTGTCATCCTGGCCAATCTGCAATCCTATCACTTGTGGATAAAGAAGCAATAATCTCAGTCAATGTGCCACCAGAAGGCTGCTGAGCGTTCCTGACGGTCTCCTCAGGCTCACCGTGTCCTGGTGGACAGGTCATCCTCCCTCCTCAGACTCACCGTGTACAGGTGGACAGGTCATCCTCTCCAGGCCACAAGCTCCATGGCCCCTTGTGCACGGCAGACTGGGAAATGCCACTCTGCTTGACCAGCCATTCTAAATGAAGACCCAATCTCCAGCAGCAACTTTTCAACTTGTCCTGGCCTTTCTGTCTTCCCACCCATGCGTCTCTGAGATGTGCAGCTATTCCCAGGTTCAGTGGCAGCCTCCACATCTGCTTCCTAACAGGCTTCATGGGGACTTGAGCTAACAGCCCCTCCTCATGCCGTGTCACCATGACAGGCCTACCCATCTCTCTGGAGTGTCAGCATTCTGCCTTTGGAGCCAGGGGACGATGCTTATCTCTAAAGATGTGACCACGACAGTAGACTGTGAGGTTTCTCTCTCCCACTCCTTGTCAAACTCTCCTGGATCTGGCTGCCCAGGAGCTGCTCAGTTTGTTCTGAGGAATTTCCAGCTGTCTCGTGGCAGATGAAGAATGTCCTGCATGATCAAGTGGAGTGGTGTTTCTGAACTGCAGCAGCCACCGGGCGCCATCCAAACCACATGCACCTTCTCCTCCCCACCCTCCACCACCAGCCCAGCCGCTAAGACATGTGCTGCTTCCTTCCCTCGTAGGGTCTCCGTAATGAACACGGTGTGAACACCGAGTAGGCAAATAATCCCCCTTCTCATTATAAACTGTGATATTATTGAGGCAAAGTAAAAAGACTATATAGTTGTCTTTTGATAAATATTAACCACTGAAGTCCCATTTCGCCTGCCATTGAAAATATCATTTGCAATTTATGAATTGCCAAATGTCTGCCAGACATTCATTATTTTTTGTGGTACCAATAACATCTCAAAGAATGTGTTTCACGCCCTGACTTTCTGATGAGGGGACTGGAATTCAGGGTGTGAAGCGATTTCTCCAAGGTCACCTGTCTACTAAGGGCAGAGCTGCAGCTTTTGCTGTGACGGCTTAAAAGCTCTGCCTTACTGAGTTTGCAGTTCAGAGGGAAGGAAGGAAGGAACAGGAAACAAGAAAGGCAGAAGCAGAGCAGTCAAGGAAATTAATTGTGATGTGGGAGTAAAAAGGCATGGTGTGGAGACGTGAGAAGATTCTCCCCTCCTGGCCGTACCTGGCCTCTCTGTAAAGTGCTGAGCACGATGCCTCATGCAGTAACAACCAGTGAAGTATGGACTTTGCTATCTGATTAAACCTAGCAATGAGGGCAGTGCCTGTGGCTCAGTGATTAGGGTGCCAGCCCCATGTACCAAGGGTGGTGGGTCTGAACAAGATCCCAGCCAACTGCAACAAAAAGTAGCCAGAATTGTGGCGGGGGCCTGTAGTCCCAGCTACTCAGGAGGCTGAGGCAAGGGAATTGCCTAAGCCCAAGAGCTGGAGGTTGCTGTGAGCTGTGATGCCACAGCACTCTACTGAGGGCGACAAAGTGAGACTCTGTCTCTTAAAAAAAAAAAAAACTGGCAGTGAGTACAGTCTTAATTTTATGATTAAGTAAATGGGCTTTAGACTTACCACACTTCTATAGCATGAGTAGAAGCTGGAGTTGAAATCTTAGGCACTCACTGGGTCTCAATTGCTTCATTTATAATAATTCCTTAAAGGACTTTGGGTTTGCAGGTAGAGGTTCTAAGCCCCGAAAAGATTACAATATGCCATCTGCCACTCATATAAATTCAAAATGAAAACAAAATTAAAATAGAAAAACACTGATGCAGTCTGAGTTTTTGACGTTAATTTTCTTGAAACGTCACATATTAAATTATTTTTAATACTTTTTGTTCCTTTGTCTTTGTTTCACCAATTCCTTTAGGTTTTACATCGTCAGCTGCTCTCTTTAGAAATCCAGCTCTAGCCCTCGAGTCCTAGCCCTGATATTGTCCAGCCCTCCCCGGGAAGATTTGCACATGCGGTTGATGTGAGCAGCCATCTGCTGAAGGTGAGCTGGCAACACGCTGACACCCGCTGGTACCTGCCACAGCTGCTGCCTGTCCGCTGACATCACTCTGAACTTGGCGATGTGAAACATGATGAGTGTGCCAGGGCTTTGCTGACCTTTCCTTGTGCTCTCTGCTACCTGCCTTTGACCTTCATCTTCTCAGGGCTTGCCGCAGCCACCAGGATGGCTCTCCCAGGTCTACCTCATTAGTGCCCCACCTTCCACTGGCTGCCTGTGTGGTCCTTCACTCACCCTCAGGTCTCTTCTGCCACCTGCCGTCCTCACTGTGCCTCTGGGTCTGCCCTCTGGCAGCAGCCTCTGGAGCGTCCCCACAATAGCTGGATGGCATGCAGATATTGTTTATATTAGTGAGGTGAATAATGATACTGAAAATGAGAGTTTTCAATTGTACTAAGAGTGTGACCTCAGGAAAGAATAAACACGAATAGAAAAGGAACCCAGAAACACAACCTCAGGGTAGTAGAAGTGATTCAGTACAGATAGGATGGAAGAACTCGCTACTGAATAAAGAGCAAAAACAAAATGCACAAAACCCCCGCAAATGACTTACTTGCACATCCAGAAAAAGTACTTGCTCAAAACCTCTTAGGCTGCATAGGAAAAGAGAGGCCTCAGCTGGCTGTGATTCACCCAAGGTCTCATGGCTAATAGGGAGTGTAGCTGAGCAGGTGACAGAGACATGGAGAAATAGATGCAGAAATAGACTTTCCTGAGAACCACCTGTTCCTCAAGGGCTGAGCTTCTAAAACCAGCTGCGATGAATCCCAGGCTGTCATCTCATGGGCATTCATAGTTACACCCCCCAACCGACCAGCCTAACCAGCTCTCAGTCCCAACGTTGTTCCCCATCTTTTAAATAACCAGAATCGAAAGAGTTACCCTTCCCATAGCATCAAAAGGAGCCCCCAGAGAGAGGGATGGGGCATCACAAACCCACCTGGCCTCTTCCTCTGTGACAAATGCTTTTCTGCTACATTCCTTGAGCGTCAGTTCATGTCCCAGAGTGGCTGCAACAAACTACCACAAGTGGGTGGCTTCAAATGACAGGGATTCTTTGCAGTGAAGTCCTGAAGGCTGATGAAGGCCAGAAGTATGAAATCAAGGTGTGGACAGGACCATGCTTTCCCTGAACCCTGTGGGGGAACCCTTCTCTGCCTGTTTCAGCTTCTGGTATTTGGGGAATCCTGGGTGCTCCAGCATGCAGGTGACCACGCCACGTTGCCCCACGCCACGTTGCCCCACGCCACAGCCGCCCCACACCACCCCACCCCACGCCACGCTGCCCCACGCCACAGCCGCCCCACGCCACGTTGCCCCACGCCACGTGGCCCCAGGCTTCTCTCTCTTCTCCTGTCTGCTTCCTCTTCTCACAAAGACACCCTCCTCAGACCCTGATACGATGTCATCCAAATTAATGCAATGACCCTATTTCCAAACCAGTCACATTCTGAGATGCTGGAGGTTAATTACGACTTGGGCACATCTCCTGGGGCTGCACAACTGAACCCAGAGCCACACGTGCCGGGCAGCTCTGAAGCCCACAGCCGGGCCTGGCCGTGATGACCTGCTCCTCCTCCCAGTGCCCTTCTGATCTGATCTCCAGTTACCGTCTCATCTAACTGCTTTCGGTTATTTGCTAGTAGTAACCCCCTTTGCCTTGAAAATTCAGTATATTTCCCTAATAAAGAAATGTTTAAAACAGGTGTATACTGCTAGATATTTACCCAAAGGAAGAAAAAGACATTTTATTTTTTCAAAAACCCACCTACTTTCTTTTGATTTAACCTGTTTTTCTTTTTCTAACTTTTTAACTAAATGTTTAACTCATTCTTTCTCCATATTTATACAGAAAGTTAATGCTATGAATTTTTATCTTAGGACTGTTTTAACTGTATCTCATAGACTCTGATATAACAGGTGTTAATTATGGTTATTTTCACAATACCATATAATTTCATTTTGTACTTTTCTTTGGCTCAAGAGTTGTTTTAAAACTTTTTAATTTCAGAGTGGAATGGTATTTTGAGGGTTTTAAATAAATTTCTATTAAGTATCTGCATCATAAAAAAATTGTATATTATCTCCTTTAGAGGGCAGCACAAAAAAGGTACAGTTTTAATATATAAACTTGTGCAGATCCACTCTGCTCTTAAGAAATATTTTCAAGTTGTAGATGGCCTCTATCAGTTTAAGAAATGTTCCTTCTATATCTATTTTCTTAAGTGTTCTGATCAAGAAAGGATGTTGGATATTGTCAAAAGCTTTTTCTGCATCAATTGAGAGAATCATATGGTCTTATACCATGGAATACTATGCACCATTAAAAAATGAAGACTTTATCTCTTTTGTGTTTACATGGATGGAGCTGGAAAATATTCTTCTTAGTAAAGTATCTCAGGAATGGAAAAAAAATCCAATGTACTCAGTACTGCTGTGAAACCAATTTACAATCACTCACTTTCATATGAAAAATGAAACAAAACTATAGCCTAGGATGAAGGGAAGGGGAGGGAGAGGAGAAGGGAGAGGGGTAGGTTAGTAGGGGGACCACACCTATGGAGCGTATTGCAAGTACAAGTTGGATCTATCAGGTGTAGGACACAAATGTCTTAATCCTGTAATTGGGTGAAGGAGGTGAAGGCTGTGTTGAATAGTAGGATGTAAGCACTCCAATTTGTACAAATAATCAACACATTGAATCCCATAATGGCATAAATGTATTTATGATCTATGTACAAATAACTTAATTAAAAAAAAATAAGAAATACGTTCAAGCTTTCTAGGGTTACCTGAGAGCACTGGGGAGACAAAGGACCGAGACTTTCATGGGGCTGCTCTTGGCTGCCCACGGTGTCCCTCCAGTGTGCGGGGCACATGCCCGTGACTGCCTTCACAACGCGCAACGCGGCTTACACTTACGGGCCTTGTATTTTGTGCTGGGAACTGTGCTGACAAGTAGAAATGGGAAGGTCATTTGTAACTCAGCTATTTTTCTCAGGGAGCTAAGAATGTAGGGGAGAAGTTACACAACCACATGATGTTGACACATTTGCACGTGCTGGGAGGTACGGCATTTACAAATAAAGTGCTAGGGGACCAGGATGTTGAAGGATGGAGTCTTCATTTGGGGACAAGGAAGAAAAGCAGAGAAATGCATAGTATTCCATGGAGGGTGATCGGAAAGATCACCTATATATCTGTCTAACAAGGGTACAAGTGAACTTTTCTAGAACTAGAATATAAATGTTTTGATACAATGACTAAGCAAATGACATGAAATTTATGTTAACCAGCTTGATGAAAGTATTTCAAATTGT
>CAUYQV010093731.1:0-11366 GCA_963574575.1 Galagoides demidoff | reverse complement strand
ATCATTGTTGCCTCTGTGGGCCTTCCGAGGCCTAGAGCTGATCCAGGGTGAGCGTGAGGGCACCATCTGCACCCGACAGAGGCACTCTGAGCGGCTGGACAGGCCAAGGAGGGCAGGAGATGACAAAGAACTTAGTCATCCGGCCAGCAGAAAAAACAGTGCAGTGGGAAAGAAAAGGGAGAGGGAAGACGTGTCCTCGTGTTGCCTTTGCTGAAGCCGTGAGCGCGGAGGTCGGGGCAGTGATGGGGCAGAGAGCAAAGTGGACACCAGTTCTGCAGATGCAGCCTACACCGGGGTCTGGAGCACAGAGCAGACCACCAGCAGCCAAAGGGAGGCCCCTGAGTACTCGCTGAGGCCAGGGCGGAGAGGAGGTCGGAGGGACAGATACGAGACCTCTGGAGGCCCCTGTTAGAGACAAAGGACTATTCAATGGTGTCCCAGAATCATCAAAGAACTGAAAAAGCCGGTGAGTAAGAGGAGGAAGGGAGAGGACAGAAGGTCCAGAGATGGCTGACTTTGGGTCTGTCACTGGACTCAAACCCCTGAATCCTATATGAGAAGTAGGGAAATGGCCGTAAGGCCTGTGGTCCCCAAGATCCCCGCCCCAGCCCCAGCCCTGGCAGCCCATCCCTGCTCAAAGCTGATATTTACAGATTTGCAAAATGCACCTTCTCTGGTGGATGGGGCTGAGGGCTTGGCAAGTTAACCAAGAATTGTGAAAATTAGGAAAAACACCAGATGTGGCTTAACTAGTAGAGCACAGCCTGGATTTCAGGACAGCCCCCTGGTCTGTGCTCAGCCGGCCCTGCTGTTCCCAGCATGCGTGTGCACCCCCAGCTCTGACCTTCCTGCCCAGAAGCTATGCTGGGTCTTGTTGGCCACAGTGACAGAGTGACTCTGTTCACTGGCCCTCTGAACAACCTGTGAATGAGGACGGTTCCAGTGGGGAATTGAAGACAATGGTCTGGTAACCAGGGAGAGGGGAACCTCGCTCTCAGCTGGCTCTCCTGGGTCTTCCCAGAGCTGAGGATGTGTGCCATGCTGGCTGAGAAATTGATCATCATGCCAGCCAGAAACTTGGTATTCATTTCTGCAGTGGTCACCCAGGAGAATGATGATTAGCAAGAGCCTGTTGGTAACTGGTGGATTCTGGGTGGGCAAAGCCATTGGAAAGGGAATAAGCCAGCTAGACAGGAGGGGCCTGGGAAAGAGAAGGTGGAGTCCTCAGGGCCTTTATATCCCCCCCACATTCCCACCTTCCCTGCATAAAAATCTGCTCTCGAGAAAGGAACTGCTAACCTCGCTCACATAAGGTTAAGAAATAGCTGAACAAAAAATTAATGCACTGTCCTTTCAAGAAGCACCCATATTTTGACACATAAAATCTGCTCCTTGCAATGCAAGACCAAATATGCTGGACGCTCCAAGCTTCCTCCAGGGCTAACATCCTGTGGTTTCCCTTGTTGTGAGAACAGATGATAAAATGAGTGTACAAAGGCTGTGTAGACGGGGAAACTCGTACAAATGGCACTGAGGCTCTGTTCTTTAGATTTTAGGAAAGTGATTTGCAGTAAAGGAACTACGCAGGTGCAGTCTGTCAGTCGGTCAAATGGCAAACGGGGCAGCTGCCCCAGATGTTAGTGGACTGGAGGACTTGCTGTCTGCCCCCTCCCTGCAAGAGGAAGGCCAGAAACCTGAGCAAGCTGGAGGGGGCAGAAATTGCAAGAGAAAGACAAAAGTAAATCGATACTATTATCAAATGTGTGGAAGGTTTGCTGCACTTATCATTGGTGAGAAGATTCTTTCATTATTGCTTTGCAGGACTTCTCTGGGTAAAAAAGAAAGTCATTTTCTAAGAGTACCAACATCCTACAGTGACTCACAGCCTTAAAACAAACAACACGCTCTCCCCCTACACATTCCTCTCGCCCTCAACCACCATAACTCAGAATGGATGCTGACACGTTGGAACAGAGAGGGTCAGAACGCCTTCTCGTGACAAAGGTATGTTTTCTAGAGTCAGGGCAGGAGTTGAGCTGAGATGCTGGGAGAGGAGGTGGGCCTCGGAAAGGGTGGTGAGTCAGACCCCGGGATGGGAGCCTCGAACCCAGCACTCCTGTACCCACTGCTAGAGGGAGGCCCTGGTTATTACAGAGGCCACGCGTGAAGAATAAAAACCATTTTCAAAACGACAAAAGCAATTCTTAACCTTCCAAAAAGGGAATTTTCTACAGGCCAGATGATTATTTCCTCTCTTCCTGTACAGGGGAGAAGACAAGAACAATCTGTTTCTTATCGAATTTGATCAATTCCCATGGGGTGAATACAACAGACTTCTCTCCTGGCACACCCTGGCCCCCAGCCATCAGGGCAGAATTTTCTCCAAAGCATCTTCAAAACACGGGCATATGGCCTGCCTCTAAGCTGTGTGAAATTAAACTCCTAATAAGTGAGCGTGTTCTCGTGTCACCTCACTGCTCCGCCCTCTGCCAGGAAATCCTGGTTATTTTGGAGGAACTAAGGGAGTGTTAGTTGTGAGTCTAGGAAAATAGAAATCTATCCTGCCTCCTATGATAAAAACAAAAGAAACCCTTTTGGAATGAAGTCAGATCCTTCTAAAGAAAAATATCAAGATTTAGCTGGCAAAACCTAACTCAGTCAGTGCAACTAACTGTTAATCCCAAAGTCTGAATTTAAACAAACCCTGAAATCCGATGCTAATCTAAACAGGTGTCCTGATAAGCAGAGACGTGCCCCTTCCACTCCCTAAAGCAAACATCACTGCAAGCTCATTTCATACGGGCAGTCCGTGGTTTACCAACAAGATAGGTGATGTGGGTTTGCTCTCTGTGTGTAAGTTGGAACACGTACATTTCCCTGTGACCTGTAACAGCCTCCATTCACAAGAGCTGTCCATCAGCTGGATGTTTGTGACTCAGGGACATTATTATAGTTTGATAATTCTCTGCCTCTGGATTTCAACACAACTGAATCAGGAGATAATAGTCAGAGGCTTTCATTGCGTCACTCCTGAGTTTATCTGCATTTTCCTGGCCTTCCGTGAAAGTGACGTGTCTGAGGAGCTGCGTTGATCATTGCTACTCACTCCACAGGTATTTGGATACCTGCCACTTTCCAGGCACTGAGCCTTTCACACCTACTAAATCACTTAGGGCCACATTATTTCACCTGTCTCCCTTGCACAGGTGACAGAACTGAAGCTTCAAAAAGAGCATAAGGGATTCACCTGAAGGAGACACACCCCGTGAGCGGTGGCATCAGGACTCAAGCCCAGGACGCCTGGTTCTTCTACTCCAAACCTGACGCCCTTTCACTACTCTGGACTGTCTCTGTGACACTTGATTATAATGCTTCTAATGTGCCCCAGTGCCCATGAGACACATGGGCTCAGATCTGGAAGTCGGACGGCGCTTACAGACTGTACGTGGGCAGCTGAGCCTCTCAGAGCTGTGGTTCCCAGGGTTGTCTCCTGGGCTAATCATTTCCACCTGGCTGAAGGGGTCTGGAAATTAAGGAAGCAGCTGGTGAAGCTGCCCCAGGCCGGTGCACAGCAGGAGCTGACCCCCCCGGACTGCGTGCTCTCGGCCAGCGTCTCCCTGGAACCGCAGTGATGCTACTAACATGGCGGAAGACACCAAGCTCAGTGGAGTCCTCATCGTGTTCAAGGGTTCTTACGGAATCCTGCTGCCTAGATCATCCGGACGCCTTGTGATTACCTATAACTGGAATCTCTACAGCTGGAACAAATGTCATGTCTTTCATCTGTGTTCACGGAAGATTATTAACAGGAGCCATTATTTGCTGAATACAGGGTGGTGTCTTTTATCCCATTTTTAATCTGTTTTTTTATTTGCCTTTCCCAGGCTCATTTACACTACAGCTACCGGGGCCACTTTGGACTCTCAGAGGGAGCCGGAATCGGCAGCAGAGACAGATGGAGCACAAGCCATCGTCATTGTTAAAGGCCCATGTGGGTATCTGGAAACCAGAGGCACTACGAGAAAAATAAGGAAATTGAAGCTTCCCAGGAAAAATCCCTTCCCTTTCAGCAGCCCCGGTGCAGACACCGACTCTTGCACCAGGAAGACAAAATAAAGTCAGCTTCTCTTCTCTGTGAGCACGACAGAGTGTAGGCAGCCAGTGGGGACCAAGGTGACGGCAGCAGGGTTCTCTTTCAGATTATTCATGGTGGGTTACTTTAGCGTCCCCACCCAGCCCTGGTCCCCTGCCTGCAGGAATCTCAGCTGACATCAAACTGCTCATTAAATCTACCAAAAGGGCTGGAGAAGCTCCACGCACGCCACACCATCCTCTGGGGCCGACCAGGACCCCCCACCTGCCCACCCAGACTGCAGCCTCAGCGCCTCCTTTCCTGAGTTCACAGGTGATATTTACTCACGCTCCACACTCCCCAGGCATACACTGGGGACACGAGCACACACGCGCTCTGTCCTCAAAGGACTCCTAGGTTATGGAGAGGTCAGGTCAGTAACTATTTCAGTCTGGTGAGGTGGGGTGGCCAAGGTGAGCTTTCTGGAATGTATAATACGTACAGTGTGCATTGAGCAAAAGCAGGCTTAGCCAGATGAAGGCCTTCCTCACAGAGCACGGGACCATCGCTTGGGCCCAGGGCAGTGACCACCATCAGCCAGGGCCCTTCACTCTTCAGCACAAACACCTTTCAGTGGGCAAAGGGTGAAATTCACACCCCCTCAGACTCTCCTTTCAAGGATGGCCCTAGGAGGAAGTGTGGTTTGGAATCTCTGAGAGTCCTAAGGATACAGAGACTTTCTTTCTTGTTTGTGTGTGTGTTGCCCTTGGTAGAGTGCCATGGCATCACAGCTCACAGCAACCTCCAACTCCTGGGCTCCTAGGCCATTCTCTTGCCTCAGCCTCTCAGGTAGCTGGGACTACAGGCGCCCGCCACAACACCTGGCTATTTTTTTTTTGTTGTTGTTGTTCTTGCAGTTTGGCCGGGGCTGGGTTTGAACCCCTCCGTATATGGGGCCAGTGCCCTACTCACTGAGCCACAGGTGCCGCCCAGGATACAGAGACTTTCAAGGGAGTTCAGTTTGGATTCTAAAGCCTCTTTGTAAGTTAATGGAATCTTTGTAACTATATTGCAAACAGAAAAGCCTCTTAAATGTGAAGGTCTCCCAGTCTCTGGGCTCAGCTACCCCTAAAGTGACCAGTCCAGAGGCTCTAGGTGTCTTCTAGGTCAACCCCCAGACTCCTCCAAGCCCCTGGCCCACACATCAGGAGCATAGCATGGTCCCCCATGTCCAGCAGCTGAGTCTGCTGGCAGGCAGGTGGCCTCTGGTTGGTTCTTGGCCATGGCAGGTGTCATCCACGGCAGGGAAGCTGCCGAGACAACCAGGTGTGTGAGCTCAGCACCAGCGCTCACTGAGGTTTTCCCTTCAAAAGTGTTTATAAAATGCTTGCTCTGTGCCAGCACCTGTCTTGCTGTTCTGCTGGCATGGGTGTTATTTTTCGTGTGATCAAGAATTGATCAGTTGCAGTAGCTCCTGCCCATACTCCTAGAACTCTGGGAGGCTGAGCTGGGAGGATCTCTTGAAGCCAGGAGTTCAAGACCAGCTTGAGGAAGAGTGAGACCCTGTCTCTACTAAATTAGAAAAAGTAGCTGGGCGGGTGCCTAGAGTCTCAGCTGCTCAGGAGGCTGAGGCAGGAGAATCACTTGAGCCCAGGAGTTTGAGGTTGCTGCGAGCTATGACATCACACATTCTAGCCTGGGTGACAGAGTGAGATTGTCTCAAAAAAAAAAAAAAAAGCAAAGAAAAAAAAAAGAATTGAGTTTATCTGTCCTTCTATCTCCCTTCTAGAGAAGTCCCTTTCCCAGGAAAGGTAATAGGATGCAAAATATCAGGAGGAGAATGGGCTGAGCCCGTATCAAAGGACCAGGAGCTTGATTTAGGGTCCAAACTAAATGACCTTGAAGATGCTTGTTTGTTTCTTAAAGTAAATATCATTTTAATATTTGAAAACTCAGAGAATCACAATCTAGTTTTACTGACATCACTAAAGATAGATACTAGCCCCTAAGATTTTTTTGTTAATGTTTTTCAATTTTTAGAAGTTTTAATAGAGTTATGAATTTCTTTACATATATATTTTATAGTGGTGGAGCCTGGGTTTTTGTTGTTCCTAACACCCAAGTAGGAACATTGTACCCCGCAGGGAATTTTTTTCTAGCTCTAATTTTGTCTGAGTCTAAATCGTCCTCACTCTTTAACTTGGTTTGATTTGACGCTCACCATGTAGTTTTGTGAGCTGGTTGACTAGGATAAGCTTGACAGCTGGAGACTATGGACAGAATTGTATCTATAAAATAAATGGCCCCAAGAAGGAATGAAATCTGTCTGTCCCTCCTCGTCTGTGCTAACCATGGTATCAAAACGGTGCCAAAAACACTCACAGAAAATAAAACTTGTAGTCTAAGACTACTGATGCACAATGCCAGTCAAATGGAAACCCAGCATTTCCTAAAAACTCACAGTGCTCATCACCACATACCTGCATTCTGAAGTGTATGGATTCTGAATTCTGAGTGCAGCTAAACCCACCGCCGCTACCCGGGAACCACGTTGCTGCCTTAGCCGTCTGATCTAGAATAACCGGGGCACACACTCCAGAAGCCTTGGATGTCCTGGGCTACTCCTCCCAACTTGGTGACCCCAGGCCAAGGCTCTCCTTAAATTGCTACAAAACCCCATGGCTGAAAACAGGCCTCACCCCAGGAAATTTCTACAAATGCCCTACAGTCCTGTTACTCATTTACCAGAACAAAGCCTTGAATGGTTACGGTGGCTTCAAGTCACACCACCAAGGGGTGTCTAGGCTGATGTTAACAAGAGTTTGAAATTCACCGTCATCCCTGTGTGTCCTGGGGGATAAAAGCAGCTCCTGCCTCCACGAGCTCATCAGATAGAAGAGGAACTGTTATTGCTCATCAGATAGAAGAGGAACTGTTATTCCTCAGCCGTGGTCAGGTAGGGCGGAGAGCTGCAGAGACAGAGCAGGGAGACTCTGATATGAGGGTCAGCCACTGAGGGGCCTGGGGAGTCTGGACAGAGAAGTGGCTGTTTGGAGAGAGGGCAGATGTCATTTGCTCTTGATCTGATCCAGAGATTCGAGGCTGGCATCTCTGAGAACATTTTAGGTAGAATAAATTGATGGGTAGGATTGGAGCTATTTATATCTCCGTATTCACCGCATCCCTGCCCGTGCCCGGAGTCTGACTCTGCCCTTTTGGAAACGCACCCCCACGGTCATATTTGATTCTGGACAGGACAGAGTCTCCATCTCGGGGTAAGTCTTCCTGCTGGGATGTCACCTCTGAAGGAATTCTGTTTGATAACTGTATTTGCAAATGTACACACCACACATACACACACAATTTTTTTCTATCTTGGACCAGTGCAGGAGACCACTGCATTATTCCAAGTTGCCCACCAAAGGGCTCATCTTACTGCACCTCTTGTGCTTGAGTTTGCCATGGGTTACCTGGGAGCTCAGCTTGTTTCCCCCCTTCTCTCCTTCCCTCCCTCTCTCCCCTTGGGGTTAAGAAAATAAAGATAATAATAGTGAAAATCTAGAGAGCCTCCATACGCTTCCTGCAGAGAGCTTTAGGGAGAAAAGACATCGATGTCATTTTCCCACCCCCTAATTGCAAAGTCCTGGAGGAGGACTGAGTGATGTGGTGGGACAGAAAGCCAGAGGTGCTGGAGCCTGGAGGGCGACGGGGATCAAAGGCACTTCTCTGCCCTGCTCCTCTGCACACATAAAGCCTCTGCACGTTCCCAGCTCCTAGTTAACCTTCCCTGGGGACAAGTCACCCCGACCCGCCCACAGCCTCAGTGTGTCCCTGGGTTCACTGGGGGAGGGAGGACCCCTAAGGACCCTGCCTGCTCTCACTGCCCCCATGTGTCCCAAAGGGAGCTGGTTGTACATTTACTGCCCTCTAGTCATGAGTTGCTGCCTTTGTCTATTCAGAGCTTCTGTGTAATTCTTTTCACTTTCCCACTTGCCCCTCAATTCTGCAAGCACGGCCTTCTCCAAGCAAGGCATCCCTTCTTGTCCCCTCTTCCCCAGATGCCCAGCCCCTCCAGAGCACTTCAGCGTATCCCAATTCCCTGCAGAGACAAGAAGAAACCTCCCCTTTCCAGCGGATTCTAGCGGATCTCCTGGCTGCCTGAATTACAAAGTTCGCCCTTTGGCTTAAGCATTCCTCGCTGACTCTGTCTGCTGGAAGGATTTCTGAGTGAGAGAAGAGGACCAGACAGACAGGCAGAGGGAACCAACTTACCGCTGCCTTGCTTCTCGCCTCCCTGGGTCTGGCTCCCTGGGTCCCGCTCCTGCAGGATCTGGGCTCTGTCTCCCTCATCAGCTCCTGCCTCCTTTAAATCCTAAGGCAGGGGGTGGGGTCGGTGGCCCTGGGGAGGCGGGGTCCTCTGCAGTGGGAGGACGCCCAGTGGATGGGCTGGGTGGGCCTGTTTTCACGATGGGGGAGGAAGTTCACAGTGGAAGAGCACAGCCATCCTGGCCCTGGGCCAGGCTGATTATTCACAGTCCTGATGTCATCGGATCACAGGAATCTAGCTGGGAGTTGGACAGGCCCTTAAGAATCATCTTCCTTTATAATCTTAATCTCAGAGGCCTAGAAGGGGCTCTTGGGACCCAGCTGGCTCTGACCTCCACCTGGAGACAAGACATATTTACAGTGCTAACAAGCACACACTGGGTTGGGCCTGGGAGGGGGATGTCCTCTGGATTCCGCAGCTGGCCATCTGCCCCTGGGGACACAGAGGCTGGGAGGATTGGAGCACCTGGAGGGGGAAGGGCCGGCCTCACCTGCAGGGGGGAGGGCCCTGGGGGGCTGCTTCAATGAGAACCTCAGGCTTGGGTTTCAGCCCTGCCACACCCCAGCTCTAGATTTTAGGGAGAATCACTTCACCTGGCTGTAAAGTGCAGGGCTGCACTCTGGCCTCTGAGTTGTTCTCAACTCCAGCTTCCCCTGAGTGCGCCCTGGAGCCCACACTTTCCCCAGCCTCTCTTCAGGTCCCTTCAGCGTTGAGAGTTTGCTTTTAGATAGAAGTGCTGCTGGCACAGACAAGCTGTCCCCCCAGTGGAAACCTTTTCTGTGACTGGAAAAGAAGATGGCTGAGGGGCAGGGAAAGCCTTAGGTTTGAATCCTGCTGCCCCAGGACCGGGGAGGGGCTGGCCCCAGATTGCTGGGCCTGGGCTTTCTCATCTGCAGGCCCTGAGGGCCAGAGAGGAGCCTGGCACCAGTCAGGGGCTTAGCAGTGGCGGTCAGCACCAGCTGGAAATGTGAGATGGCTGAGGGAAGGAATGCGGGGAAGGAGGAGACGCTGCGGGGGTTGCAACCGGCTTTCCAGGAGAGGTCGAATTTCAGATATTCTGATCTTTTCACATAGACCATGTTTGTGGAACCCTGAAGCTGATTTTCGGTCTGGAGATAATGCCTTCTCCCCAAACTGTTTTTTCACGTTTATGCAGCTGTAGCCCGAGAATGGTCACTATAGAAAAGGGATGATGGGGGTGTGTCAGCCCACAGCAGAAGGCAGGACCCAGCTGTGCTGCCCGGCAGTGGCCCTGCCCCGGGGATGTGCGTCCAGCTGCTGTCCAGCAAGGTGCCAGTGATGAGGGGCAGAGGCTTTTTGGGGGGAGGCATTGTGGTCCAGCAAAGGTGAAGGAGCAGTGATGGGGAGACTTTGAGCTCCCAGAAAGGACGGTTTTCACTGAATGGTCACGCCTAAATCCTAGAACCCAGGGAGAATGCAGTTTGGACTTGGGCTCCCGCAGTCTGGCAGTGAACATCCAGGGCAGGAGGCCTAGATAACCAGCGGCTGGAGGGGGGGCGTCATCCACAAGGCCGCCTTCCCCTCAGGATTTTAGTGATGAAAGTATCAACTTGATCTGTTTGACCTCCAAAATAGTGTCCAGTGGGGTGGCTCCTGCTGGTTTTGAGGGAGGGAGAGAGACACAGGACAGGAGGTAGAGAGGAGAGGGCTTGCTGATTACGACCAGGTGCCCCTGAGCTTTGCTGAAATACACAGGATGACTCAGACCAGAAACTGCCCTGGAAGCCAGGGCCTTTGTCTTCCTACTGAATGTGAAACTGGTTCCCTCTGACGGACTCCAGGGGAGCTGAGCACCGGAGATAGGTGTGGGGAGGCTGACACAGTGACAATGGGAGCCTTGATTGTAATTAAGGAGGGGGGAAATAGAGAAAATAAAGGAAAATAAATATGGGTGACATCATATCCTGGGAACACGGCATCAAAGCCCTTTACTTTAAAGACAGAGAAATAAAACTCAGGCCTAGATAACACGGAGAGAAAGTGGGACGGGAAAGTCGGAGGGAGAATTGCCGTAGGTACTTTCCAGCACTGTTTGGGGGGCTCCCTGCAGGGGAACCTGAGTCTTGATGTTGGCCGTGGAGGCTGGGCAGAGGACAGGGCTGCTTGGGCCACATCCCTGGGGCAGAAGGCAGGATGGAGCATCAGAACAAGGACCACACTGAGGCCCTGGTCAGCTGAGCAAGAAATGATGTGATGTCTGCGGAATCTAGCAGAAAGGAGAGGAACACGAGAAGGTTACGCTGGGCTGGTTGGACCAGAAGGCAGACGTTCTACACACAAACTCAGGTTGAACTTTGGAAGCCAGCTGGTTTTTAGGGAATGGGTTAGGTATCACAATGAATTTGAAAGGGTTTGGGGGGCACATAACCTTCATCTAGACTCCAGACTACAAATTCTACACAAACACTGAGAAACCCCACACCAAGCAGGCCAGAAGGTGTGAGAAGATCCCAGAGCCGTCATTCTCCTTAAGAATTATTCACCAGGCTGCCCAGGATGGTCTTTACACTGTCCTTGAAACCCGTTGGTCAGTTTGGAAGTATTTCAAAATGAAAAGTTGGGTTATTCTCTTGGCGCAAGTAATTCTTTAGACTATTGAACCCAGTGAAATACATTTTTAAAATTCCCACACGAGATAAAGATAGGCCTGAAATATTATTTAGACTATCTAAGAACTAAAAGCAACTTAGATGGCTAAAAATAAAGGAATAGTTTAATAGGGTGTGTTAGTATGGTGCAAGATTGTGAGGCAACATTAGCGTCGCACAAACGAAGAAAAGAATCAAGGCTAAAATATTTATTTCTTGTAAAAACAATATTACCACACTAGATATAATTATGTAGACATCAAAATCAATCATAAAATTATCTTGCCTCGGGCCGTGCCTGTGGCTCAGCGAGTAGGGCGCAGGCCCCATATACCGAGGGTGGTGGGTTCAAACCTGA
>CAUYQV010093729.1:0-22446 GCA_963574575.1 Galagoides demidoff | reverse complement strand
TGTACCCTTAAAAGATAACCCATAGATGTGATCTCACCAATCACTCTCCCTCCATCCATCCTGCCCCCTCCTTTCCCCTCTCTCTCCCCTTCCCCCGTATTCTTGGGCTATAATTGGATTATAGCTTTCCTATGAAAGCTATAAATTAGTTTCATAGTAGGGCTGAGTACATTAGATACTTTTTCTTCCATTCTTGAGATACTTTGCTAAGAACAATATTTTCCAGCTCCAGCCATGTAAACATGAAGAAGGAAAAGTCTCAATCCTTCTTTAGGGCTGCATAGTATTCCATGGGGGGAAAATGTATTCTTAATAGCATGCAAAGCCATAATTACCAAGTTGCAATCCTATCAGAAATGCATTGTCTAAACATTCTTATGCATGCAAAAGATTGGATTTCATAAAGATCTATATCAAGATTCTGAATGGACATGTGGAACATTGTAAAGATGCACGTACAACAAATGATTGTGAAGAGACGTCTCAATAACTTGGAAGTGTCTCACAAGCCTAAGTTGGCAAAGGAAGCCAGTAATTAAAGTTTCCATTTCTATGTAGGTTCCCACTTTTATAAAGTCCAAAAACTAATCTATGATGATTGGGGTCACATGAGTGGGGACCTCTGGAGAGGAATCGATGCCCACGGGTAGCTGCTGGGGTGTGGGTCACCTCTGCTGCTTCGCTTAGGTGGTGGCTACCAGGATGTGCTCAGAAGTCCTGTAAGATGTCTGGTTATGATTTGGGCACTGCTCTGGATGGATGCTATACTTCAAGAAAAGTTTACTTTGAAAAAGGAAAAATATGGGCGGCACCTGTGGCTCAAAGGAGTAGGGCGCTGGCCCCATATGCCAGAGGTGGAAAAAAAAAAAAGAAAAAGTGCAAAGTTAGACCTTTATATCATATTTCATATTTTAAAAACTTCTAGTGGAATGTAAGAGTTAAACATAGAACATTAAATGACTCTGTGGTCCGGTTGCTCACTGTTTTATTCCTAGCTTGTGAAATAAAGCCTTATCCCAATGGCGCTTTGTATTTACTGAGTGAATGAATTAGAAGAAAATGTCAGTGATTATTTAACTGGCAGTGGGGTGGGAAAGGATGTTCTAAATATAAACATGATGGGGGAAAAATATGTAAGAAAATAACTGGCATACTTAACCACAGAGCATTTAAAACTTCTGTAAGCAAAATACACAAAGTATATGAACCAAATCAAGGGCAAAAATAACTGGCTAAATACGGTTCTGAAGATTAAGATTTTTCACAGGTAAAGTACTTAATTAACAAGGCCAATGCTAACATTCCAGGGGGAAATAGGTAAAAAACATATATAGGACAATTCGCAAAAAATGCGAATGGCCAGCTATATGAAAAGATGTTTGAGCTCATTAGTAATCAAAGAATTGCAAAATAAAACTGTAAAATATCAAAGGGGTTTTGTTTGCCTATCGAATTTTTCCTTTACTTATTCAAACTATATATTTTTGAGTGCCTACTACATCAGGCATGCCTGGGGTTTCCATAGTAAAAGAAATCAGCCCTGTCCCCTCAGAGAGCTTACATTCGAGAGAGGAGGTAAAAGACAATGGACTACTAATTGGGTAAACAGTGTGTTGGATGGTGATAAATAGTGTGAGGGGAAAACGTGCGGTTCATGGATGATAACAAACATACTACTCTGGTAGGCGGGATGTTTCTGGGGGGAGGCCCGGGGCAGAGGAGAAAACTTGGTATTCTCCCTTCAATTTTGCCGTGAACCCAAAACTATTCTAGAAGTCAAGTTGATTGAGAGAGAGAGAAGAAAGGAGTGAAGGCGAAGAAGAAAGAGAGAGGGAAAGAAGGAAGGGAAGGAGGGAAAGAAGGAAAGGAAAAAGGAAAGAAGGAAGGAAGGAAGGAAGGAAAGAAGGAAGAAAGGAAGGAAGGAACTTCTTACTTTGGTAGGAAGTGGTTGATTCATCTACATTTTCAAAGGACAGCCAAGCAGATTTATAGAGCATAAGAGAGAAGCAGCAAGGGTGACTCCAAGGTTTTAGGCATGGATAGAATCAAACAGAATCAATGAATTTCTGGAGACTAAACACAGTTGGGGTGCTGGAAGGTGACTAGAAAGAGAAGAGGGAGTAGCTGGTGAATAGGTGCTTTATGTTGAGATTATGGCCGAGATACAATTATTGGGAATGACACCACTCTGGGTAGAACTCTGAGTAGACAGCTGTGTGAGGCTCAGTGAGTGCGGGAAAAAGAACATTGCGTTGGAGAAGAGGACGAGGAACTGAGAAGGCAGAACAGTTGAAAGACCACCAATGTGGGTATTGATGTCACCAGAAATTATGACATGTGTTGTGTTAGAGAGATGAGGCACAGGCTAAAAATCTTTAATAAGTGAAGAGAAGTGATACAGGGAAAAGTAGATGATGGAAGCCAGGAGGTATAGCTCATGTTCAGCAACACAAGTTTCAAAGTTGGGGCATTTAGAGAGGAGGGAGGGGGAATGAGTAGGGGGAAAGCAGCATATATCTACCACTCCAGATGAAGCCATTCAAGATATGTGAGAGAGAAAAAATGAACAAAAATAAAATAAAATAAAAATGAGCTATAACATAAAAAGTCTGCAGGGAACGTAGGGGAGAGCCAGTTTCTAGTTTGAGCAAGAAGTGGACAGGAGTGACCAAGCAGAAGGTTAAGGATATAGGGGATTTAGATGATGACCCACTGAGGGGTCTTCAAAAGTGAGGAGGAATAGAAGGTAGGTCCAGGCAGCTGAGCTGTATGGGGATGGAGAGATGACCTGAGAATTTGTGGCAAAGGGCAGGAGGGCATGGTTCTGTTAGTCTAAGAGGTGGGCTGTAGTGATGGAGCGTTGCTCAGGGAGGAGGCTGTTATGGGGTCTTTGCAGGAGTACTGAGATCTCTGTGGTTCATCCTTGCTTCTCCCTACAAAGAAACACTTGGAGGAAATGAACCAAGCACTGTCTCAAGTCAACCCTGCTGGGACAGAGGGTTGGGGCTCTGTCCTACAGAGCTCTGGGGCTCCTCTTCTCCAGGGGTGGAGGCAAGGGTTAAGCTGAGGAGCTGAAACAATGCTGAGGACAGTACAGAGAATTCAGCCCACACCTGAAACTTGTGGAAGTATAACCTGGAAGTTCTTTTGGGGGGGGAAAGCTTAAATACTTAATGAGAACCTTAAAATTGTGCCTATCTTGTGTTTCAGTAATTTCTCCTCTAAGGAATTGTGGTAAAGATACAGTAAAAAATGTGGACAAAGATAAAAGTATAAAATGCACATCATGATTTTATTAATATACCTGAAACATGAAAATTATTAAATTATATATTTTATATAACTATTAATTATATATTTTATTAATATACCTGAACATGAACATTATTATTACTTCTTTTTGCAGTTTTGGCGAGGGCTGGGTTTGAACCTGCCACCTCCGGCATATGGGGCTGGTGCCTTACTCCTTTAAGCCACAGGCGCCACGCAGAACATGAAAATGATTAAAAATTACATTTAGAAGAATGGCAATAACAGAGAAATATTCAGTATGTAACACTTATAAAAAGGAAGGTATAGAAATGGTGTATATGACAAAATTCAAAAATTTAAGAGAAATAAAAATGCATAGAAAAATTAGAAATGAATATAGTTAAAATTAATTTCTTTGGCCTGGTAGAATTGTGGGTGGTTTTTATTTTCATCTTTATATATTTTTTAAATTTCTGGTTTTTTATGAGTCTATATATTATGATTTAATGTTAAGAAATAAATATTTTTTTAAACCACCAGATAAAAATTTCTCAACTGGGTGTGATTTAAAAATTAAATTGGAAATGAAAAGTCACCTTGCCTCCATCTCATGTTGTTGTGCACTAGAATTACAATTTCTCTCCAATCCAATACTTTGATTATTCTACAAAATCAAGACCAAATTGGAATTTAAATCAGAGAGGCTAAAAGGCAAAGAATAACACTGTTGAACTACAAGATAAATATCTCAAATTATTTGCAAGGCAGAGGCCAGTATTCCCTTCTGCATCTATTTTGGGAAGAATGCCCAAAATCTTTAAAGGAGATAGCATTTTGTGCTCTGTCCCTTACTCCCCCTCAATAGCTTTCTGTCCAAAAAAGAATAAAGAGTGCTCAATGAAAACTATTAAAATGCTTGGCAGAACTACACAGGCAGACACAGAGGCCAATGATGTATAAATATTTCATACCAGAACTGTCTTCTTGACCCAGCCACTAATATCTACCCAGCCACAGATCTAAATGTTTGTATGGGAATGACAGAGCAGGCCAAGGCTGGTCAGTCCACTGCAGTGAGCTCCCATAAAAAGCATTCACATCTGTCTAAACAATATGAGTGAGGTATGCTTTCCCAGAAGCATGGAAGGGGATGCAGATGCCTGACCATCTCCTAAACCTGGTGGTGGTGTTTCCATTAGGGATTATTCCATCCCACCACCATCACTTTTTTTTTTTTTTGTCAAAACCCAAAGAGTCCATTCCTTTCTTTGGATTTTGAGGCTATTGGTATCTTTCTCTCCAGTCTTTTTTTTTTTTTTTCCTTCTTTTAAGGCTTAGCTGATTTAGGTTTTGAAAATGAACACACTGACAAGAGTTATGAGAAGACGGCCTGGCTTATTGCAAGAAGAAATTCTGCAGGGTGGTGTCACCCTAAGGGCTCAAGTGTTGAGCCTGGCATTTAATGTGTGAGTTGTGCTGTATCCCTTAACCTCCCTGGGCTTTGGTCATTCCACCCATCAATGCAGAGTGACAGTGTGTGCTCTGTTGTAAGGTCAGTGTGAAGATTAAATGAGATAATTCTCTGTGACCTGACTGTATGTAGCTCACAGTGATACTGTCTTTCCTTACTTGGGTAAGGTCTGGATACTCACTACTCTTGAGGTAAAGTTGGAATAAAATACTTTGCAATGCTCCTTCCCTTCAAAATATTATGATGTTGGCCTCTTTATTCACAGATTATTAAGTTAGGAAACACTCTTTAAATTATTGTTTTTGAAGAGTGAGGATAGGGGTTACTTTCACTCATTTCTATTTTGGGGGCACCAAAATTCATATTTTGTAAGAGTATTTGATAAGAAGATAGCCACTTTACAGGCTGCCTTCTGTATGTTTATAAACAATTAAATCTATTTTAAAAGCATAGCTGAAAATTTCCATTTCTAAAAGTAGGATGAATTAGATTCACGGAAATCCCTCCTATTATAAAACACCTAGAAATGTTGAAAATCTGTAATATCTTTTTCAATTTATTATTTTGTCCCAATAAGGTAAGAAAAGTCCCTGAGGTTAAAAAATGATGATGAATATGAATAGCAAAACAGTAAGCACAATCCAATGTAGCAAAAATCTGGGTGGGGAAAGAGGAATGAGAAAGTGGAAGGTTGTCAATCTTATTAGGCAAGAGGAGCTACCCCTCTCAATCTATCTCTCTCTCTGTCTGTCTTTAATAAATTAAATTTTAAAATTTTAAGCATACACACAGAATACTATGATATCCCATATACCTATCACCCAGATTCAATAGTTATCACAATTTTGCAACATTTTGTTGATCTTTCTTTTTTGTTTGTGTTTTTATCTTTGCTGAAGTTTTTACATTGAATTCCAGACATAATGTTATTTCACTATGCATACTTTTACACACATATTTATTTTAAATACAGTAGAAAAGAGGTACAAACCTAAAATCAAAGAGTTTAAATAAAAGTCCTATAATATTAAACTCTAATTGGAAATGTTAGTATGAACTCTTGATTTGTTTTGATCTCTTAAGGCAGCAGTTCTCAACCTGTAGGTTGTGACCCCTTTGTAATAATGAAAATGCATCTGATATCTGTATATCAGATATTTATATTACAATTCATAACAGTAGCAAAATTACAGTTATGAAGTAGCAATGAAAATAATTTTATGGTTGGGGGTCACCACAACATGAGAAACTGTATTGAAGGGTCATGGCATTAGGAGGTATTAGGAAGGTTGAAAACCACTGTCTTAGGAGAAAAGGCCTAGCAAAAATGAAAACTCAGTGGCAATAGGCTTTTTGTTACTTCCTTTTTTTCTGGCACTAGAAGATCTCCCAGGATCATTTTGGACATTTCTTGTCCCAAATCTGTAATTAGCCATTTCT
The DNA here is from genome assembly GCA_963574575.1 of Galagoides demidoff. Taxonomy (NCBI): domain Eukaryota; kingdom Metazoa; phylum Chordata; class Mammalia; order Primates; family Galagidae; genus Galagoides; species Galagoides demidoff. Next base: position 16,283 of record CAUYQV010093729.1, on the reverse strand, counting down.
CTAAGGAGCCTCCTTTTTAGTGAGAAATTGTGTTTAGTGACTGACTCAGAATAGACCCAAATGCTAGAATAAGAAGATAAGGACATTGAGGCAGTTATTATGACAGTATTCCATATGTTAAAAACGTTAAGAAGGACATGAAACATATCTTTGCAAATTAGATTTATAGAGGTAAATCTACAATGTATGGGATGAAAAATACACTGGATGAGATGAGGGGTTTAACAGAAAGATTAGACATTATTAAAAAAAAAAAAGATGGGTTAATTTGAAGAAATGAGCAATAAAAATCATCCAAAACAAAGCACAGAGGAAAAAAGAATTTAAAAAAGTGAAAACAGCATTATTAAATTATGAGACAACTTTACATTTTTAATATAAGCATAATGATGACTCCCCAAAAGAGGAGGGAACAGAAAAGTATTTGAGGCACAATAGCCAAGTAGTACAATGATGAAAACTATAAAATTACAGATGCAAAAGTTCAATGAAACTCAAGCCCCAAAATTATGAAGACATTACACCAAGGCACATCATGATCAAAATACTCAAAACCATTGATAGGAGGAAATCTTCAAAGCAGTCAGACAAAAAGACACACTATATACAGAGAAGCAAATAGAAGGATGACGGCCGATTTCTCATGGAAAACAATGCAAGTGAAGGGACAGTGGAGTAACATTTTTAGAATAAAAGAAAGTAACAAGGCTGTCAACCTAGACTTCTACAACCAGTGAAATGGTCTTCAAAAATAATTTCTAAATAATGACTATTTTCAAATGTACAGAAGCTGAAAGAATTCATCACTGGTAGACAGGCACTATAAAATGTTTAAGGAAGAAATAATAGCAATTTTAGAAGACTCTTCCAGACACTTGAAAACTGCATGCCAAAATATCTCATGAAACAGATACAAAAATTCTAACCAAATTTTAGCAAATCAAATCTGACAATATATATAAAAGGATAATATATATGAAGATGAAGATTAATTTATTCTAAGAATGAAAGTTTGGCTTAATAGTAGAAAATCAATGTAATTTAACGTATTAACTAATTTAAAATGAAAATCATATTATTTTCTCAACAGACTCAGAAAATATGAAAAAAGGAACATATATTCATGTTTTAAAAAACAAAACACCCTTAACAAACCATAAATAGGAGAAAATTTCCCCAGTCTTACCAAAAAACACCTATGAAAAATCGATAGTGAACAACCATATTTACTAGTGGAAGATTGAATGTTTTTCTCCCGAGATCAGGAGCAAGTCAGGAATGTTTTCTCTCACCATTTCTATTAAATATTTTACTGGAAATCCTTACCAGTGAAATCAGGCAAGAAAAAGAAATAAAAGGAATCCATATTTTTAAAGAAAGAAGAAAAATTGTCTTTGTTCCTGTGACATGAGTATATAGAAAATGGGATGGATTTTATTAAAAGGCTATTGCAAGTAATATAAGATCAAAATACAAAAAGCAATTGTATTACTATACATGAGCAACAAACCAATTTGAAATTTCAAAAAATATCACTTATAGTTGCATGGGTAATATGTAACACTTAGTCTGGCAAAAGATGTGCAAGTCTTGAGCATTGAAAACTATAAAACACTGAGAGAATCTTACGAAGACCTAAGTAAGTGGAGAGATGTCCTGTGTTTATGGGTCAGAGGACTCCTACTATGAAGATGTTAGTTTCCTCTCATTGATCTGCAGATTCCACACTATTTCACTCAAAATCCCAGGAGGTTCTTTTGTAGAAATTGATGAGCTGATTCTCAAGGTACCTGGAATAGCCAAAACAACTTTGATTGAGAAGAACAAAGTAGAGGCAAATACTACCTAACTTTAAGACTTGTTATAAAACTACAGTAATTAGCACAGTGAATTATTAACATAAAATAAATAGATAATCCTGAAATAGACACATGCATACTTAGGCTACTGGCTTTCAACTAAGGTTCAAAGGCAATTTAGCAGTAAAAAGATAAGTCTTCTCAAAAAATGGTGCAGGAACAATTAGATATATGTGTACATATGCAAGTAAAATGAGTTTTGATTCATATTTCACAACATGTAAAAAATGAATTTAGGTGGATCATACACTTACATGTAAAACCTAAAACTTTAAATCTTCCAGAAGAAAATAGAGGGAAAGAAATCCTTGCAATCTTGGTTTGGACGAAGAGTTCTCACACACAGCGCCAAAAACACAATTTATAAAAGAAAAAAACTGAAGTGCTGAACTTCATCAAAGTTAGAAAATCTCTGGTCTTCAAAAGATGCTGTTAAGAATTTGAAAAGATAAGCCCAGGCTGGGAGAAAACATTTGCAAAGCATGTACTTGATGAAGGACTTGTATCCAGAAAACAAACAACATTCAAAATTCAATAATTAAAAAAACCACAATTTTAAAATAAGCAAAAGCTTTGGATACTTTTCCAGAGTAGATATGCAGATATCAAATAAGCACATGAAAATAGGTTAGACATCATTAGTTATTATGGAAATACAAATTACAGTAGCCTCCCTTTATCTGGGGGGCAGGGGATGTGTTCCAAGACCTGCAGTGGATAAACAAAACAGACTAGTCCTTAACCCTCTATTTGCTATCATTTTTCCTGTACGTACATACTTACAATAGAGTTTAATCTATAAATTAAGCATGGTATGGGCTGTCATTTCCCCTAAAACTAAAACAAAACAAAAATTAAAAGAATAGGGTAGGCACAGTAAGAGAGTGACAATCACCTAATAATAAAATAGAACCATTGTAACAATGTACTGTAATAAAAGTTATGTGAATATTTATTCTTTCTCTCGCCCTCTCTCAAAATATCTTATGTTACTGTCCTCACCTATTTTCAGACCACTGAAACCACAGAAAGCAAAATCACCAGTAAGGGCAACTGCGGTAGAAGTAAAGTGAAGTCCATCAAGACAGTCTCAGTACATTCTGTGCTGCTGCAGCAAAATTCACTGAGGACTGGGTGCTGACAAAGAACAGAGGTTTATTTCTCATAGTTCCGGAGGCTGGGAAGTCCAAGATCAAGGCTCCAGCACATTTGCTGGACTGGAACCTCCTTGCTGCATACTGCAGAGGGGAGGAGAGCTGCATCCTCACCCCACGGAGGGCAGAGGCAGGAGAGCTGCAAGCCGTGGGAAAACCTCTTCCATAAGGGCCTGAGCCCAACCACCTCCTGAAGACCCCCATCCTTGTACTGTCACATTCCTCACTAAGTTTCAACACCTGAATTTTAAAGGAGACACGTTCAAACCCTAACACACACCTATAAAATGGCTAAAATTATAAAATTTGACCCCCACTAAGGACTAAAGAGATTAAAATTCCTACGCTTAGCTGGTGGGAATGTACAACAGCACTTCAGAAAATAATTTGGTAGTTTTTTAAAAAAAAATTAAATACCTACCGTCTAAAGTAGCTTTTCTATTACTACATATTTATCCAATAGAAATAAAAGTCTATGTCTACAGAAAGACTGATACACAAATGTTTTCAGTGGCTTTATTTGTAGAAGCCCTAGCCTGGACACAACCCAAATGTCCATGAATAGATAAATTGCTAAGCAATTGTGACAGAGTCATAATGACAGGACTCGACAATAGCAAGTATCGATACATCCAACAATATGATGATTTCAAACTAATTGTGCTAAGTAAAGCAGTCAGACACAAAGATCACATACTATGTTATTTCATTTACACAAAACTTGTAGAAAGTTCCAACATAAAGTATATCAGTGGTTGCCTGGGAATATATATACACGTATTTTGCCATATATAATGCACTTCCTTGTATTACAACCCACCCACATGTTTTGGCCCATACTTTAGGAAAAAGAAATCTTCCATTTTTAATTTTTTAATTCAAATTTTTGTTTATATTTAGATATGTGTTTTTGTACCATAAAGAAATTTTAACATTTATTTATTTATTTTTGAGACAGTCTCACTATGTCGTCCTTGGTAGAGTGCCGTGGCGTCACAGCTCACAGCAACCTCTAACTCTTGGGCTTTGGTGATTCTCCTGCCTCAGCCTCCCAAGTACCTGGGACTATAGGCACCTGCCACAGCACCTGGCTACTTTTTTTTTTTTTTTTTTTTTTGCTGGTAGTTGTCATTGTTGTTTGGCAGGCCCTGGCTGGGTTTGAACCCACCAGCCCTAGTGTATGTGACTGGCATCCTAGCCGCTGACCTACAGGTGCCGAGCCTTAACATTTATTTTTTAGCATATTATAGCCTAAGAAATTTTATGTAACAAATAATGATAATTACGAAACACAAGAACAGATAGGAAGTACAGGAAATTTTAGGTACCAATAACAAATTTATGATATTTATGCATCACAGAAGGCTAAGAGTACCTCATCACTGTCAATATCAGAAATATCATCCCCTTCAATTTCTACATTACCAGTGTTTTCTCATTCCAATACGCCACACTTTTTGAACAATTTCACAATTTCACTTCTTTCTTGACATCGATCCACTGTCTTAGGATCCAATTGCAAACTTGGGTGATAGATGCTTTCTTGACTCTGCCTATAGGTGTTAAATCCTTACCAGCTGACTGCATCCGCGTTATACATTCTCTCTTTATTAGAGCCTTAAAAGGCTTGTTTACCTGCACTTTAAGAGTTGCAGCTGGCTGGGTAGCCCACCAGGTATCACAGCAAGTGGGGTTTTCAAGACTACTGTGATCATCACATTCCAGGGAATTGTTTTTCATGGAGATAGCATCATTGCTTTCAAGAGTTACACTTCTATTGGGTAAGCATAAATAAAAGAGTTAAAAACACTGATATAGATAAAAAATCAGTACTGCCAATGTACATCCTTATTTTTCCCTCAAAAATGTGGGCAAAAAAGTGCACATTATACATAGCGAAATATGGTAGGTTGGGGGAGGAGCAGGAGGGAGAGATTGCAAAGGGCAGGAAGAAACTTTAGGTTAGGATGGATGTGCTCACAGCTTCCACGATGATGTCGTGACACATACACATGCCCAAACTTACCAAAGTGTGCAATTCAAATATATGCCAAATGTAAGCTGTTGAAAAGGTCTTAAGGAGCGAGAGAAAGAAGAAAATAATGACAGCAATGAATTCAAGCTCATCAAATACCAACAATAAGTATGTAATAGGAAAAACACTCCACTAGAACTTATCAACGGTAACTTTCATCACTATTCTGCAAATTGATGAGGAAGGAAAGAGAATCAAGGAATCGCGTTGTTAAAGTGATTTTATTTGTTTTTCAAATTATAGCTCAAGTTTTTTAAATAGTTGATGAGGAAAACTTCTTGGTAAAGAATTCCAGGTAGTGTCTTCCAGAAGGAATCATAGAATTATAAAAGCCTTTTGCAAACTTTGATAAATCCAGGCAGTGGTAATCCACAGATGCTGAAACCACGGGCTAAAAAGCAGATGGAGGACTTTTATACTGATGAAATGAGGCCAAACATGACCTGAACCCATTCACCAGTCTCAGAGTCACAGAAAGAGAGAGAGCCACCCTGATGCGCCCGTCCTAGTGTGACGCAGTAGGAAGCACAGACCGTCCAGTAAGTGTCCTTTCAAATGAACTTGAACCTAAGGCTGTATTTAATCATTGACTTAGCAACATAGAGGAATCAGTTAAACAAGAAAGCTTTGGAATACTGGTCTTAATAACACACAAGACACTGATGCTAATAAATTAATTTACATTGCTCAGAGCTGCTCATATATTTTTTAATACGTGGAGTATTCATGTATTTTCTTTTGGGGAAATGCTCTGTCTACCTTTTCTGGCAACTGGATATCTCTAAAATGCTCAGGCTTCAGAACATTGCTCACTGAATCTAAAACCAGACCATGGAAAGTGGGTGTTCTTGAGGCTATTTGACCTTGGTCACGACAGAGCCTTATGAATTAATTTTACTTCACTCCAGGGAACTTCCTTCTAAAATTGAATGACTATATCTACAAGAATTATGTCTTTAAGATGTTTTTAGATTTGTATAGACCCTTGAAAATATGTATGTGTGTCTATGTATTCTTAATTTACATAAATATGTTGAAGATCTCATTTTATTTATATTACTGAAAAATGTATGGTGCTAGTGAGCATATTATTAAGATATATTTAATAACAAAACAAAAACAATTTATTGAAGACCTACTCTGTATCGGGCATTTTTATAGCTCCTGAGGACGTGGTCATTTTGTGCAAATTTTTTTTAGTTTTGTTTTTGTGTGTGTGTGTGTGTTTTCTGAGACAGTCTTGTTCTGTTGCCTCAGCTAGAGTCCAGTGGTGGCATCATAGCTCATCGCAATCTTGAACTCCTGGACTCAAGTGATCTCCCTGCCTCAGCCTTCTGAGTAGCTGGGACTACAGGTGCATGCCACCTTGCCCAGCTAGTTTTTCTATTTTTAGAAGAGACAAGGTCTTGCTTTTGTGCAGGTTGAACTCCTGAGTTCAAGTGATCCTCCTGCCTCAGTCTCCTGGAGTGCTAAGATTACAGCTGTGAGCCGCCATGCCCAGCCTGCATATTTTGAAATTATATAAATGACACCTTGCTGTGTCTCTTAATCTGTTCCCAGCCAACACTGTCTTATTAAGACCTACCCACACTGAGTAAGCGTCTGTGTTATCATCCTGACCTCTGCGTGGTGTTCCTTCAGATGTGCATTTCCATCCTCCTTGTGGTAGAGACTTACATGGCCTCCAAATCATCTCCACCTCCAATAATGCTACAATGAAAATATCCTTGAGCCTATACTATCATAATCAGAGTTTGTCCACATTACGTGCCTTGATGTGGGCTTCACTAAACACTGCCAGATCACACTCTGAAGTGTCTACACTCCGTTCTACCCACTGGAGCATTCCTTGGAAGTTCCTGCTGCTTCTATCCTCAGCAACATTTGGCATTTACAATTTAGTAGGGTTTTTTTTTTCTCAATCTGATGGACACAAAAAGGTATCTCACTGTTCTCGTAATTGCTATTTCTCTGATTTCTAAAGTGACTGATTGTTGCCTTCTATTGGGTTTCCCATAGTGTTAATTGCATCTTCACATTCACTGCTCCCTTTTCTATTAGGTCTCTTATCTTTTTCTTTTAAAGAGCTAGGTTCTCCCCCGAGTTAATAGAATGAATGTAATTGCAATGCAAATCCCAGCGTGACTTGTGGTGGAGTGGTCCTGTGTGTGGCATTTCTCCCCCATTAGCTAGTGAGCTTCTGGGAGACAGGGTTGCTAGCCCATGGATCTCCCATTGCTCTCTGCCCAGAGTCCCATGAAGAGCAGGCCTCAGTCCTTCCCAATGGAATCTGTTTGTGAACCAAGCAGCAGGGTCAGGATGCCGCTGGTAAGCTGGTCACTTTGAACAGGCAGCGGCCAGGCATAGCAGCAGAGCTGGCTGCTCAAGAATGGAGACCTAAAACTGTGGTATATGTACACCATGGAATACTACGCAGCCATTAAGAAGGATGGAGACTTTACGTCCTTCATGTTCACATGGATGGAGCTAGAGAATGTTCTTCTGAGCAAAGTTTCACAAGAATGGAGGAAAAAGTATCCATTGTACACACCCCTATTAATGAAACTAATTTATACCTTTTATATGAAAGCTATAACCAAATAGCCTAAGAAGGTGGGGAGGGGGGAGGGAGAAGGGAGGGGGGAATGGGTGGACGGAGGGGGATTGGAGGGACCATTTTTGAGGTTTATCTTACAGGGGTACAAGTGAAACTCTATAAGAGTAGAATCAGAACGTTTTAAAACAATAACTGAGAAAATGACATGAAGGCTGTATTGATCAGTTTGATGGAAGTATTTCGGATTGCATGTGAAAACCCCACACTGTACCCCAGAAGTGCATTAATGTACATAGTTACCATTCAATAAAAAATAAAAAATAAAAAAAATTTAAAAAAATAAAAAACAAGTACCAAAATTCAAAAAACAATAAAAAACCTTCCAACCAAAGAATTCTTGGATCAGATGGTTCAATTCTTGAAAGAATTTGTACTTCTATTCCAAAACAATGAGAAAGAAGGAATCTTCCCAGTTCCCACCATGAAGCCAATATCACTTAATACCAAAACCAGGAAAGGGCACAACAAAAAAAGAAAACTACAGTCTGATATCATTAATTAATAGTGACACAAAATACTCAGTAAAATTTTAGCAAAATTCAGTTACATATCAAAAATATAATTTATTACAACCAGGTAGGTAGACTTTCTCCTAAGGATACAAGGCTGGTTCAACTTATGCAAATCCACAAATGTAATTCACCACATAAACAGAAGTAAAAACAAAGACCATGTGATCTTCTCAATAAATGCAGAAAAAGCATTTGACAAAATGCAGCATCCTTTTTTTTTCTTTTTTGCCATTTTTTGTCCGGGGCTAGGTTTGAACCCACCACCTCTGGCACATGGGGCTGGTGCCCAACTCCTTTGAGCCACGGGCGCTGCCCTTGCAGCATCCTTTTTTGATAACAACACTGAGGAAAATTAGCATAAATGGAACATTTCTTAAACTGATAGAAGTCATTTTTGACAAGCCCATAGTTAACATGATCATAGTGGAGAATAACCAGAATCATTTCTACTTAGAACTGGAACCAAACATGAATGTCCACTGTCACCGCTACTATTCAACATAAGTATGTTTGCATGGCTATGTATGAAGGCATAGCCAATGCAATCAGACAAGAGAAGGCTATCAGGGGTATTGTAATGGGGACAGAGGTGGTCAAGCTATTGCTCTTTGCTGATGATATAATCATAGACAACCCCAAGAACTCAGTGTTGAGACTCCTGGAAGTGACTGAGAAATACAGAAATATCTCAGGATGTAAAATTAATGTCCACAAATTAGTAGCCTTGATATCTGCCAGCAACAGCTGATTGTAGAGTATCAAATCAAAGATACAATACCCTTCATAGTAGCTTCAAAGAAAATTAAATACCTTGGAATATATTTAACAAAAGATGTAAAAGATCTCTATAGAGAACTAGGAAACACTGAGAAAAGAAACAGCAGAGAATGTTAACGGAAGAACTTACCGTGCCCATAGCTTAGAACAACCGTCCTCAAACTATGGCCTGCAGGCCACATGCAGCCCACCTAGAACATTTATCCCGCCCGCCTAGTGTTTTTACCACCACTGCCTGTCCTGCTTAGCAGCTGACTCATCCAGGGGCCCGCAGTCTGGCCCTCCAATGGTCTGAGGGACAGTGAACTGGCCCCCTGTTTAAAAAGTTTGAGGACCTCTGGCTTAGAAGAATGAACATTGTAAAAATGTCTACACTACCCAAAGCAACCTACAAATTTAATGCAACCCGCATTAAAATACCAATATCATACATTGAAGATCTTTAAAAAATAGTTCTATGTTTTGTCAGAACCAGGAAAACCTCTGTATAGACAACATAATTCTACAAAATAAGAACAAATCCAGAGGTATTAATTTACCAGACTTCAGGTTATATCACTGCAAGTCTATAGTGATCAAAACAGCATTGTATTGGCATAAAAACAGAGACAAGGATCTGTGAGACAGAACAGAGAGTCTAAAGAAGAAATCAGCCTCATTTTTCCATCTGATATTTGATAAAGCAAACAAAAGCATACACTGGGGAAAGAATCCATATTCAATAAATGGTGTTTAGATAACTGATTAGTCACATGTAAAAGACTGAAATTGAACCCACACTTCTCACCACTTAACAGAACTTGACTCATGATGGATAAAGACATGAAACTATAAAAACACTAGAAAAATATGTGGGAAGAACTTTTTTTTTGAGAAAGAGTCTTACTCAATGCCCTGGGCAGAGTGCCGTGGTGCCATAGTCAATAGCAACCTAAAACTCCTAATTTTGAGAGGCCCTCTTGTCTCAGCCTCCCAATTAGCTGGGACTGCAGGTGCTCGCCACAATGCCCAGCTAATTTTTCTCTTTTAGTGGAGATGGGGGTCTCACTCCAGTTCAAGCTGGTCTCAAACATCTGACCTGAGGTGATCCACCCACCTCAGCTTGCCAGAACGCTAGGATTATAGGAGTAAGCCACCATACCCAGCCAGAACTCCTAATCTTATCAGCCTGGGGAAAGAATTTATGAAAAAGGCCCCATTGGCAATCACAGCAACAACAAAAATAAATAAATTAGATCTATTCAAGTTAAAAAGTTATTGTACCAATAAGGGCATAATAAAGCAAAGAGACAATTTTCAGAATGGGAGAAGATATGTGCCTGCTACAAATCTGACAAAGGACTAATAGCCAGAATCTACAAAGAATGCAAGCAAATCAAAAAGAAAAGAGCAAACTGAGCAAGAGCCATAAATAAACTTTTCTCATAAGGACAGACAAATAGCCAACAAATTCATGAAAAAATTCTCATTGTCCCTAATCATCAGAGAAATGCAAATCAAAATCTCTTTGAGACATCACCTAATCCCAGTGTGAATGGCGTATATCACAAAGTTCCAAAGCAACAGACAGTGGCATAGGTGTGGACAGAAGGGAACACTCCGGTGCTATTGATGGGACTACAAACTAGTACAGCCTTTATGGAAAGAAGTATGGTAATTTTTCAAAGAACTAGAAGTAGGCCTCCCATTTGGTCCTGTAATCCCATTACTAGGTATCTACCCAAAAGAAAAGAAGTCATTTTACCATAAAGAATTTGCGCTAGAATAGAATGTTCTTGGCAACACAATTCACAATTGCAAAGATGTAGAAACAACCCAAGTGCAACACATGAATGGATTAATAAATCTTGGTATATGTATACCATGGATTCAGCCATAAAAAGATGCACATTAGATTTTTTATCTTTTGTAGCAATTTGGGTGGCTCTGGAGAATATTCTAAATGAATTAAGTATATCTCATAAGAATGGAAAAACAAGCATCACATGTATTCAGTACTAACTTAAAAGTTACAGATTAACAACTACATGCTCATGTCAGAGAAAAAATTAAATTCAAGTAGGGAGGAGAAAGAAGGCAAATGGGTTGGGTAAATTCCCACCCAACAAGTACATTGCATGGGTATATGGGACACTTCCTGAGTGAAGTACACAGCTATAATTATTCAAACCTTAACATTGCCAGAGCAAACTGTGTGACCTCATATTAACCTGAATTGATTCACAAAGTATAAGGAAGTTACATGCAAACTCATAGAATTTGTTTAAATGAAGTTTATTAGTTACATTACCTATGAACGAAAGTTGCATAAAGGTTAATGTAGTGGTTTTGTTAAGAACTGGGATTATGATGATTAGTTTGCAAATAAAGATTCTCTTTTTTTGAGGCAGAGTCTCATTATGTTGCCCTCAGTAGAGTGCCATGGTGTCACAGCTCACAGCAAACCCAACTCTTGGGCTTACATGATTCTCTTGCCTCAGCCTACTAAGTAGCTGGGACTACAGGCACCTGCCATAATGCCCAGCTATTTTTTTGTTGCAGTTGTCACTGTTGTTTAGCAGGCCCGGACCGGGTTCTGTGGTTGGTGCCCCTAACCTCTGAGCTACAGGCGCCAAGCCTAAAGATTCTTAATACAACAAATCCTTTATAGATTTGAGCAAAAGTTTTCACATTTTAATAAAGGTAATTTTTTTCTCAAATTTTAACATGTAGAAGAAAAATGTATAAAACAAAGTATTAAATTCAACAAAATCATCTAATGACTTTGTTGAATGACTTTAAGATTGAAAAAAATAACAATAGTGGAAAATTCATTAATTTGTCTCAAATGGGAAATAGCTTTATTTTCTTCTACATGACCCTAAATAATAATTTTAATTATTTTTTCACTCAGTTGTGAAATTATATAGACCTAGCTATAATGCAGATGAGTTCTACAAAAATTTTTAATGTTGGAGTCTACAAAGTTGTTTATTAATATTACTGATGTTTAAAGATAGCTCAAATCAGAATAATATATTGAAATGTAAGTTTCAAAATAGAACCGAAATTACTAATGTTTTGAGTGTTTATTGCCTTTCCTTTTGCCAAGGGGGATTTCCCTTGATTTCTTCCCTGCCTTAGACTTCTGAAAAGCTTTAAGCCAAAAGCAATTTAGGAATTCTGTGGAACCAGATGGAAGAAAAGTGAGGGGGAGAAGTAATTTTTTTGAAAATTTTGTGGAAAGGGAATGAACCCTTTCATTATCAATACCTCTATGAAGACATCTAACTTAAAACACCTGGGTTCTGAAGAAAGAATGACTTTTAAAACTGTTGTTCCAGAAATAAAAACCAGGAACTTAGATTATTTTGAAGTTAATTTTGATTGTCATTGGGTTCCTCTAGCCACAACACAGCTTTAGATGAGACAACATGGCTTAAAGGTTTAATAAAGGTGGGAACTGTTAAAAGTTTTATGTTGATGATAGGGTTGAAAGTATAGGAGAAGGGAGCAATGTCACCTGAAATTGGAAGGTATTGCAACAAGGCAACATTCATTGGCGTTCCTTTCAATATTTTTTTTAATCAAGATTTGCTCTTTTGTTGTATTAATGAAAAGTTACGTAGCTGATTTATGGCCTATCATTTTTACCACATTAATAAAAATTATATTTATTTTTTTCCCTCTTGGGGGCTGTAAACATGATGTTGGCTTCGGAAAAGGGAATGTAGAAAGAAGTGGATTAAAATTTAATTCCAGTATGTCTTTTCTATACATAAGACAAATTGCAAGTATTTTGTCCTGTCATCTGTCACATCCTCTGGTATACTATTAGCCAAATTGCTGGTATTTTCTCTGAATGGAAATATAGAGATTACTGTTAAAGTAACCAGGTGTCAGATCAATTTAAGATTTTAGTATTGACCAACATGGTTTTGCCTTTCTTCTTTTAGGTTTTTCTGTTTGTTTCAGCACTCAAAATTAAATCTATCAAGATACCACAAATAAAAGAGTTCTTGAATAATCTTTGACATAGTAACTTGTTAGTGAATGGTATTAAATTTTATTTGTATATTAGTATAACCATTACATGCTATTTCTGTTTATAATTCTGTTTCCAGAATGAAAGATAAGGGGTAATTTTTTTAGACTTTTAAAGAAATGTTTCCTTACTTGACTGAACCCTTTCATTATCAATACCTCTATGAAGACATCTGACTTAAAATACCTGGTAATACTTTAGGGCAGACTTGATTGGTCATGTAGGAAAAAAAAATGGTCTCTTGAGGCTTTTCAGAGGGAACCTAATTATTTAAGGTTAATCTGTCATTGATTAGAAAGATGGACATCAGTGTTTTCTTTCCTCTCTCTGAAAGAAGAAATTAGAAAAATAAATTGGAAATGTAGAAATGGTAAGAATTATGTCATCTCTTCCTTTTATTGGTAATAATGACCTTATAAATGTTCTTTATTATCATTAATATTTAAATCACTTCCTGATAAAATGAAATCTCAGATTTACTACTCAAGTGAGTTTAGAAATAAGTACACAGCTAAAGACCTTGCAAACTGGGAAAATGGGTTAACTAGAATCTAACTTTCTGTACATTGTTTTCTTACAGGGAACAAGTCACAAGACAGTGGCATAGCAGAGATGGAAGAACTTCCTGTACCACATAACATCAAAATAAGTAATATTACATGCGACTCATTCAAGATTTCATGGGAAATGGATTCAAAATCAAAGGATCGTATTACACACTATTTCATTGACCTCAATAAGAAAGAGAACAAGAATTCCAATAAATTTAAACACAAGGTAAAATCTAACAAAGACTCATATTAATTTGCATCTTAAAAACTTTCCAAGTATGAAGACATTTTGAAAGAACAATGTTTTGTTAATGAGTTAATATGATGTACTTGACATTGGGAAGAACACACATAAAAATTAAATGCGATTTAAAAACCCTGTCCCTCTAATAAATTTTGTAAGCAAATGAAATGCCATGCTTATTTGTTAAAAGATAATTTTTAAAAAGTAAAAGCATGATTGTCATACAGACATAAAAACTAACATGAATTTACGATTTTATTTAACACATCAATGAGGACGCTGATGAGGTATTACAATAATCCAAAGAAAAGACTCATTTATAGATCCAGTATGTTAAAATGAGAAGTACAAGTGAAGCAAAACTGCTTGGAAGTGGTAGAGGTAAACGAAAGGGGAGGGTTGTTCTCCACAAAATAGAGTTTATTTGCATATATTTAGGCAAAAGTAATTGAATTCCTATGCTTCTACAGATTATGGAGTAGAAAAATAGCTTCCATAGCAGAAGCAGATAGGAAGAAGATAGTTTTCCATTGAAGTACATGTTTCTTCTTGTAATACCCATCAAAAGAAATCTGATGCAGTTTATAAACTTTAAAGTTATTTGTTAAAACACTTTAGGGCTTGAAAATTGCTTCAAGTAGTCAACTTTCTTTTGCTTTTTGTTTTTTGTTTCAAGAATGGAATTTTTTTTTTGCCTTTTGCTTTTTTGTTTTGAGAATGAAAAATTGCAGACTTTTAGAGGTTTTAGATATATAACATTTCTCTAGTATTTATTCACATCTCTACCAATTATATATCTTTTCTGAAACATCTCCCCCCAGCAGTAGCTACAGAGAAGTTAACAATTGTCTGCTTTATGTATACTTTCTTATTTTCGTTGTTTTCACTGATGATGACAATATTTTTTATATTGATACTAAATTTTAACTAGGGAAATATTTTGGAAGAACTATCTTGTCTGGAAATTTTGATTTTTACTAGATGTGTAATTATACATATGAAAGATAAATAAAGATCAGACATATTGCGGGCAAGTGTGAAAGAGAGAACAAGATTCATCAGTCATTGTTTTTCCCCCGAGTTCCAATTCTAATTATACTTTCTGGTAATGGATATTATATTTTCTGATGTTTGCCTTCTTGATGCAACTCTGAAATACTTAACATTAAATGACAAATAGTTTAAGGTATGACCACCTTTCTTTTTTTTGGCCAGGGCTGGGATTGAACCTGCTACCTCTGGCATATGGCGCCGGGGCCCTACCCCTTTGAGCCATAGAGCCACCCTAATGACAGCCTTTCTTTGCTACACACTTAGGACTGTCTTCATGAAAATACAGTGAATATTTAACTACCAGATTTAATTGCCTTATTAATTGTTATTTAGACATACCTAAACTTTCTGTGACACATAGACTCTATACTTGAATAAAAGTGAATCCAGCATTACCTCATTACTCTATACTTGAATAAAAATGAATCTAGTATTACCTCATTTATATATAAAATATATTCATTTATTTTTAAAGTGTTATTTTTATTTTACATATAAAATACCTAGCGATGGGAAGCCTCTGTTAACATTATTGACTAGTATATGTTCACCAAATATAATATTTATAATATTTTTAATAGTAAATCTATTGGATTTTATCTGTTATGACTATGAGAATGTTGCTTTCTGAGAAGCAATATAATGTATGTGCTGAGAAATCAAGAAAATATACTAGAAAATATACTAGAAATCAAGAAAACTGAAAACCAAGTGCATTTATGTTATTAACTAACTGTATGACCTTGAGCATGTCTCTTGATCAGTTGAGTCTTAGTTTTTACATATGGAGAATAAGAAATTAAAATATAACAATTATCAAGTATCTTGAAACAGGAAAATTCTATTGTCAGCTAAGAATTTAGTAAGTTCCTGTTCATTGTTTACAGTTAGGTAAAGTTATACTGCTCAATTAACTTAGTTGATTCTTTCTTTCCTTTTATTCTCTTCCTCTCTCCCTTCTGTCTTTCTTTCCTTCTTAGGATGTTCCAACAAAATTGGTGGCAAAAGCTGTCCCCTTGCCTATGACTGTCCGTGGACACTGGTTTTTGAGCCCAAGAACTGAATATACAGTAGCAGTACAGACTGCCTCAAAACAAGTTGATGGTGATTATGTTGTATCTGAATGGAGTGAAATTGTAGAATTCTGCACAGCAGGTAAGAGAACTAATTACAAATATAGAAAAAAAATATTTAATTGTTCCTGACTGAAAAGTTAATGGCAGAAAAAAATATTTTTTATTAAATCATAGCTGTGTACATTAATGCAATCATGGGGTACAATGTGCTAGTTTTACACACAATCTGAAATGCTTTCATCAAACTGGTCAACATAGCCTTCACGGCATTTTCTGAGTTATTGTGTTAAGACATTTATGTTCTACACCTAGTAAATTTCACATGTACCCTTGTAAGATGTGCTATAGGTGTGGTCCCACCAACTACTCTCCCTCCACCCT